>PPHD01016921.1:3882-15318 GCA_002909625.1 Bambusicola thoracicus
TCTGTAACCAGAAACATCAAAATATTTGGGCCAGCCCTGTGGTAGATCCTCAGGCATAAGCCTTGTTGATTTAGGCTTTTGCTGGAATAAAGAACTTAGGACAGTTCCCATGCTACAGTGCATGGTGTTTTCTCAAGTGTTCTCAATACAGCTATTAAAATTCTTTCTCTTTGTTCCCACACTAGCTGAAAAATAAAGTTTTCTAATACTATGTGAATCAAATCTATATTATTTCTCAATTGAATGGTAAAGATGATCAATTTAGCACTGTGAAAGATACAAAGGAATTCAAGGTAAAAGAGAAAAGATTATCGTTGTAACACCACTTGAGAAAGAATTTTGAGGTTGAACAAAGTTTATTTTAGAATTAAAAACAACTAGAAATTAAGTCCTCCAGAGATTATAAGTGGCATACAGAGTCTTCCACATTAAGGTCACCAGTTCAAACCCAGTGTAGGTCACTTACCAACTGGTCATTACCAAGTCATGGTTGGTCAGTGAGCTGGTGATCTCATGGATAGGAATCCACACCACTAAAACCTCCACCACAATTGGCACCTTTAATGGATATTTCACTAAAGAAACCAAGGACTGAGCTGGGCACAGAGACAGAACAATCCTTTCACCATAAGAGGTGATGCCTCAAAGAACAGGTTAGATTTACGGAAAGCTTGCCTTAGCTGAAAGTTACTTCTCATATTCACAGCCAATAATTAAGACAGAAAGTATTTGCATTAGATTTCTTCTGACCTGTTTTTGTGTTGTGATGCTCAAATAAATGTACAAATAAATGCTATACAAACAAGTTATTCTCAACTTTTTCAACAGGGTAGTGATTTCAGTATTACTTCTAGAGAAGATCACATAATTACACCCATATGCAATCCATTTCTCCCTCTCTCCAAATTATAATTTTAGATGTTGATTTCATTGCCAGGAAGAATATTCCATTCACAACCAGATGAAAATAGATTTTCTAATAATACTTGACTTTACATACACAAAAGAATGCTGCAAACATTTATAGGGCCTTCCAGAATGCAACTAAAGCAAGTAAAATGAAAATATCAGGGCTTCACATACAGTTAAAAATTCTGAGACAATTAAATGCACTGCAGAGTTTACTCCTCCTCACAGGTCCTTATTTTACAGCAGCAGTTTAGTCTGATATTTTACTGTACATGTGCAAAGACGTAAGACATGAAACTAACTGAATCTTCAAACTTTAGAAGGGAAGCTTGTAATGAGAGGTATGTATAGCTATGATCACCCCACTCATACTGCAGATCCTATCACTCTATAGCTCAAGAAATAAAACACTTTATCCAGATATTTTTTTCCAGAAAAAAAAAGCAGAAGTTAGAGGTTCAGTATTTGTTTCTGAGTCATATTAACAGTAAGGACCTTGTTCTAACAAAAATATACAAGTGGCTATAGTAGTTCAAGACTAAGTGTCTATCAAATCAAATATTTCGTGTTTATAATCGGGCGTGTAAGAAAGCATAGTAGAGTAAATGTAGATCTTATTTCCTCTCCTTGTACTCTTCAACTCCATGGGTACTTTCCACTCAGCACATTTGCTGAGCTTGTTATAATTTAATCTATTCTGGAGGGCCACTGTTTCAAATACTTCTCCAGTTTCCCTTGAAGTCATGTACATTTCTTATATCTGCAGTGTCCTTCAGCAGCACAATCCATTGGATAACCACTCACTTTCTCTCAGGTCTCTTGCTCATTTCGTTTATTCAGCCTCCATTTTTGCAATGGAGAAAATTGTGAACTTGAACTCTTAATCACTACCAAATCTTGACTTGCCTTTTATGAATTCATAGGCCTCTTCTACATCCTTCCTGAGGCTGCAGGTACCCTAAACTTCACAGTCACTCTTCCTATGCAAGACACTTTGTAGCTCTGATCATCTTCTCATCTCTTTTTCTCTTCTCTATGCCTTCACCAGTTCTAATATATTGTTTTTTGTTGTTGTTGTTTTGTTTTGTTTTGTTAGAGAGATTAAAACTGCACACATCATTCAGGTTGTGAACGAACCATACATAAAAGCATTTCCTGTTTTGTTCTCTTTTGCATTCCTAAAAAAGTCTAACATTTTATCTGCTTAATTAACTGTTGCTAAGCACTAGGATGTCTTTGGAGTCTACCACAGTAGCAAGGTCTCTATCATAAAAAGCAGCAATCAGGTAAGAGTCCGTTATTTCATCTTGAATCTAAAAATGACTTTTTTTGTGGGTCATGGTACTTCACTGCAGGCAAGCAAGAAGCTACAGCTTTAGTCCAGTTTGAACTTGATGAGAAATGAAAGATAAAACTGCAATTCAGAATTGGATTGAAATAAAGAAATAAAAACAGGAACAAGAACTGGCAATTATATAATTTTGAGGCTGACGGCAATTCTTCATTCTTCCTGTCAGCCCTGAACTGTACATCCAAGAACATTTTCAGTTATGGATTACAGTTATGTTTTCACATTTGGTTGTGAGAGAATGGGAAATAAAGATCTTTCATTTTGTTGCAGAATAGACAATAGTGAAGAAATGACTGCACTCCATTAAGCAGTACAAACTAACAGTCCCTGTTAGTGCCCCTAGAAAGGAGCAGTACAAAGACTGAAAGATGAAGCACTTATCTAACGTTACCAACAAATTCAGGCTGAGTCTGGGACTTTGGAATGCCACACTGACATTACTGCAAAGAGAGCTGTTGTTGCTGATGGGGAGTTTTGGCAAATTAGCTGCAAAGTTTAACAATCAATAGCGTTATTAAAATTTAAAATAGTATACTTGGAAATTTTTTAAGAGTTAACTGTTACAATATTTTAATAAATTCTGCCAGAGTGGTCCTACAGCCCTTGACTGGCTTTGAGAAAAACTCCCAAATTAGTTTGGTGTGATTAGGAGTCAGTTGCTCAAATTCATTATTCTTCAACTTTAAATGTGACAGGTGGACAATAAAAATATGATTTTTATATTGTCTTACAATACATGACTGACATAATACTGGGACTGCTCCGAAAGTAATGCCTCCTGTTTTATTATATTGGCCTACAATGACAGAAACAGATGTTGGTGGCATAGCAGTAGAGGCTGAACCTTTCTGCCAATATTCGGTTACATTTTGTTGCCACGTGACAGATGGCAGCAGAGGGACACTGACAAAACAGCATCTGACGTGGAAGTACATTTGAAGGAAAAGTGTGGAACTGAATTCCTCCACGCAGAAAAAATGAAAGCCATTGACATTCATCAACTCTTGCTGAACTTTTATGAAGACCAAAAAGTGGATGTGAGCACAGCAAGGCTCTGAGTTGTGGGTGATGTGTTTCAGCAGCAGCAACTGTGAAGTGAAAGATATTCACATTCTGGATGACCATGCACTGCTACACACCACAAAATGAAGAGTGTCTCAATCAGCTCATCCATGTAAATCTGTGGATTACCACCAGAGAACTGTGAGTGGAGCTGAATACTAGGTTCAACGCGTTGGAAATGATGATGGCAGTGTTAGAATATTGCAAAGTTTGTGCCAGGCAGGTTCCGTGAATGCTCACACAGGAAAAGAAAGAACACTGTATGCAAGTTTGTCAGGACCTATTGAACCGATTTGAGGCTGAATGTGACAGTTTCCTGGATCACGCCATTACCGGTGATGAGATGTGGTGTCACCACTATGAGCTGGAGTCAAAACAGCAGTCCATGGAGTGGTGACCTGTGAATTCCCCATCAAATAAAAAGTTCAGGATGCAGCCCTCAGCAGGTAAAGTGGCATGCACTGTCTTTGGGATAGGAAAAGGGAGATCTTTCTGGATTTCCTGACCACCTCATTGTGATGCTGACTAAACCGAAGGCTCTGATTTCCAGAGTCAGGCCAGAGAAGATGGCAATCGCTCTCTTGCAACACAATAATGCCAGGCTCCATACCAGTTAGAAGACTGTAGAGAACATTGCCATTGTTAGCAGGACCGTCCTGTCAAACCCACTGTATATTCCAGATTTTGTGACTTCTGACTTCCATCTGTTCCATGAAAGATTCCATGAAAGATGGACTGTGTGGGCAACATTTTCCTAACAGTGACATCATCATAGCAGCTGTGAAACAGTGATCATCTCCGCTGGTACAGACTTTTATGAGTGCAGTATGCAGGTTCTTGTTCATCACTGGAAAAATGTATAGCTTATGGTGATGACTGTTGAAAAACAGTGTTTTGTAGCTGAGAATTTGCTCTATCAAATAGTGTTATTGTGCTTTTTATCTGTTGTAGGTCCTATGGAAATAAATAAAAAGCTTTACTTTCAGAGTGACCTATGTATTACAGCTTTTCTAGCAAAAGTTTGCCCATAGAGCTTATGATTCATAATTATGGTCTTAGTTGTCATCTTTTCAGCTCCATTTCTCCTTCTACTCACTTCTAGACTGCCAAGTACACAAAGTCTCAGTTTCTGTGCACAAGTACCACATGGCCAATTTTAAGTGTTCTCTTCCTGTTATGTTGGAATGACTACAGAAACTGCCTTTTCATTTCTTGTTATGCCTTCAGTAGACTGCTATAGATATCTCCTCGAAGCCAAAAGGGATGCCAGATTAAGACTGAGGTTTAATCCACAAAATAAACAAAATAAAGCTACTTATAGACATTTACATAATGTGGACCATTCAAATGAAGATGAGAATCTCTTTCAGTGATTCTGCTACTTTCTACATGTATTTGAACCAGAACTAATAGGTTATACCCAAGAACGAATCCAAGCCACATGGCAAAAATGTAAGGGCAGTTTCACAGCAAGGAATTCAAATTTTGTTCCTTATCAAAACTAGAACTAACTACCGCATTATGATTCTTCCTTGATTCCGTTCCGGTATACAGCAGATATTTTAATTACAACATAAATAGAACCAACACCTTTTTAAAATGTATAAGGCCAAGTAAGGAAATTGAAGGTTTCTTCAAGAGGAACCTCAATAAAAGAGGAAACTTTATCACTTTACAAAGTATCATGGACCTACCATCCTTTTCCAGGGGAAGAAAATGCTGCACTGTGCCCATGTCCCTGCCCCACTATGGGCTCACATCATCAGAGGCACCATAGCTCCTGTTTTGTCCTAAAAGATTTCATGTCAGCGTCCATCTGTCAACAGACTTTCTGTTTACACAGAAGTCTCATCTCTCATCCCCTCTCTCCCTCATAATTCACCAGGCATCCAGAAGAGAATACATTAGTAACATTTCTAAATGAGCTCTCCTGGACTGAAAGAGGGTACAGGCTGCAAGCTTGGTGCACTGCCCATCCTACAAACTCCTCTCTAGAGTCTTGTAAAGGATCCAAGCAAAGAAAAGCCAAAATAAACCATCAAAACAAAATACTTTCCCTCTAATGTCTCATTGAAGCAATGGGTTTAAAAAAAACATCAGACAGCACTTACCTCAGAATTCTTACTAAGAGCCCCTAATTTTTTCTCAGAAAAAAAAAAAAGAAACAAAAAAATAACAAAAACACCTGCCCAAAACAGTCTCTGAGCCCAGCTAAACTAATCCTCTAAAGTACAAGAGAGACACAACCACTGCCTCTTGGATGATTGCTCATTTTTCTTAATCTGAACAGTTTGAGGCAGGGGTTTCTAGCAACATGACACAAGCTAAGGACTAGCTTTTAACACGAACATACCTCCTTTTCATGTTGGCTCACTGGCTTGTTTTCTCAACACTGTCATGTATCAGCTGCTTAAAGAAATGAAACCTGCGTTCTTTTCTGGGAGTACATTCTTAGACCCTGGCAAATCTGAGTATCGAATGTTAGTGAAGGCATGCAGATCTGACACTGACTGAATTGTGCCATTACAGATCATTATAATCCTAACCAAATGTAGTTGTATGTGGCAGGGAGCATCTCAGTGCCCTCAGTATAATAGCAAATGGCAAAGTATTATTTTTGCAATACCAAGTACTGCATGACATGAAATCATCTCACTCAGTGACTGTTTTTTTTTTGTATGAACAAAATCCCGATGAGGTCCTGTGGATCTGGGTTTTGCACAAAAGCAGATTGTGCTGGAAAGAAGTCATCAGACCTTCCACAGTGCTACAGCTTCTTTTTATTTGGTTACTTATCTTCTGAGTCTTCAAAAATACTCCTCACCAGCAAAACCAGCTATTTAACCAGTGTTAAATAGTCACATTTGTCCGGTGAATATTTGTATCCCACTGGCCAGCAATCCCTCGTTATCAACCCTTAGCTTGTACAGCTTGTACAAAATAACCAGCCCTGTGAGATTTTTCAGAAGTTTCTGACTTCACTCAGATTGTTATCATGACCTAATCTTGACATGACATACTGTGGGTCTCAAAGGGTCTGTTAGTGAAGAGTCAGGTGGGTGTTAGTAGTCTCATCTATGTGCCATTATTGTTTTTGGCTGACTGAGCAAACCGAGCTTTCCCATTGTAAGTACTTTGGCCATCAGACAGCTGTCAGATGTTTCTAAAGCTGTGAGGTTAGCCATAAATACTGGACCAATACTTTAACACAGTCAGGAAGATGCACTGAAACTACACAGAGACGTGACACCCATTCTCTACTGCTTTTGTTCAGACATATACCAAAGAGCTCCTTATGTTCAAGAATTGACAAGAAATGGTCCAGCTCATGATGGCCACCAATACTGACAAAAGGTATCCATGTAGCTCCATATAGCAACATTTACAAATTATTCCCCAGAATACCACATACTGCTCAGAGAGTCCAGCTTCACCTCTGAAATGGCTGTTTCCCAACTGTTTTTGGTAGTGACTCACTCAAAAAGAGGCTAGAATTACAGCTCATCATGGATAAAGTGAGGCTTGGGTGAATCCCAATGGCTGGTTCTTTCTCTGCCTGAATAATTAGGACACAGGCCAATCCTTCCCATGCAGAACAGCTGTGTGGCTCCTCAGCCATTGCTAAGCAGATCGATTCATAATCTGGAACTAGTAGTTTTTGTCAGTCAGCTGGATCTTATTACATCAGGCATAGGATAATCTCCAGGACATTTTGTAAGGCAAGGGGCTCTCAAAACACTTACTGACTGTGCCACATGTGCAGGAGTGAAGCAGAGGGAAGCTGAAATTTATCAAGTAAACAAAAAAATAGAACAAGTGAAGTTTTCCTCTAAAAGCCATGCCACTGAAGTATGTGTAACTGAAGACTGTAAAACCCATACATCCCCCTCCTCCACAGCATTTGTGCTCTTGTTTATCCTAACAGAAAACAGCGTCACTGAGCCCACTCCTCCTGTAGCCTGAAAGGCAGCAAGTCACAACTTGTGGAAACAAATGTCATTTCAATGACCACACTGCTCTTGCTAAGCATCCTCTTCCTATTTAACTATTCCAGATATAGAGCAAAAGCAGTTTATACCAGGATGGCTGTTGTTGTATCTGCAAAGATCAGACATTCACACGAGACACCTCTGCAAGACTCTACACAAGCAACAAGACTCACAGTATAAACAGATGTGGGACAGCTGAAGCCATAGGCATTAACACCACCCCTGCTCTCAGAGCAAACACACTGACTGAGGATCCTTCACCTGACCAGAGCTTTAGTATTAGACATCCTCCAGCTTTAAAGCCGAGGAAGAAAATATGTAAAGAAATAGATCAGTTCCTAAGAAATGCAGTCAGTTAATCTAGATGATGTTCCTGTTTGGGATTTTGTCATCATAGTGTGAAAAAGCTCCTCAGAAAACCTCCATTTACAATTAGGTATCTAATGATGGTGATTTACAAAATTTCTGGCATCCACCAGCTATTTGAAATGTACAGGCAGAATTTCTAAAGAACTCATTGTGTCAGTGTACTGCACTTCTCTTTAAAATCCATGTTTGTATTTTGGGAGTTTCCTTTGATATCCTAGTCAAAAGGGAACAGCTGCATGTGGAGCTCTAAGTACTGCTGGTTCCACAGTATCTTTTATATCCCCCAATGAAGATCTCTATATTTCAGAAATGACATAACATAACAAATACTAGCAAAATAAATTACTTATTTCAATTCACTTTGAGAGTTAACAGGCAAACTTTCAAATTCAGGGCATATACATAACTCCTCATAGCTAAAATAATCTGTCAAAATGTCATTTGAAAGGTAGTTAATTTTCTAGGGAATATCAAGTTTATGGAATATTTAATAGCAACCTTCTTTAGACAGCCTGAACAGTACATTTTGCCTGACCTTTCTGAAACTCTTCATCAGGACATAATATCTCTTAGAAATAAACTGTGTAGAGGGAAATATTTCTCCTGCTAAAGAACTTTCCTCAAAGAAAAATCATGAGGTGATAGAACTATAAACAGTCTGGACATGGACATTGCTTTTTTTTTTTTCTTTCTTTCTTGCTGGAAAGAGTGACTTCCTGGATTGAGAAATATGTTGAGGACCTACATACATATCTATATAACATTTCAACCTGGAACACTGGCAACAGCTACAGCTGAGAATTGAACAGTCACAACAGTGGCTGTGGCACTTTAGTTTCCTTTTTAATTTCAACAGATTGGAAGAGCTGTTTCAAACAGTATTTCATTGGAATTTGATGATCTGGCAAATGCAGAACTTTTCACAGACATGGTTTAATTTCAAAGACATTCGGACAGACACTAGGCAGGCTCCAATATGAGCTTCGCTGCCAAGCAGGTTTTAAAACTTGGGTTCTTGCTAGCTACCTCATCCAGCTTGTTGGCAGCTCACGCAGCAGGCTGCTGGGAACCTGGATTTTAGGGTCTGTGGATCACCAGCTGTTCTTCCCCACAACAATGCAAGAGCTCTGTTCCCATTAATATAATGTTCCAAAAGTTCTCTCTCTCTTCAATTGGAACAAAAACAAATGCCAAATCAACAGAAATCTCTGAGCAAAAATACTATTTATATCTCTGATCCTAATATCAAGGAACACAACTCAAAAATTAAAATGTCACTTGGTGAGAAATATTCTGTATGGGGTCTACTGGCATTAATAGACATAAACCAGAAAATGTGGGAATACTTTTTACTGGTGTATTTTTACATCACGCATTTACATTACTATAGGACCTTGATTCCTAGGTCAAACAGAATAATCAGTAATCAGTAATTCTATACTGCAGAAAAAAAGAAACATCACTGCTCTACCCTGGTTTATTTATAATACACTGTAGAAAAAAAAAAAGAAAAGAGAAAAAAAAAAAAAAAGGAAATCACTGCAACACCTTCCTTCATGGTGTTTGGACTTTAGAGCTAAAAACAAGATCTTGTTAATTACCACTAATATTCCTGCAGTACCCACAACAGCACCTCATTCTACTATGCCTTTATAATTTTCTATGGAACGTCCAACTAAGTTGGATGAGATGAAAACAAAGAATGGAAAAGAGCTATAGGGCGGCAGAGGTGATTTAAATGCTGGAGTGAATTGCTTCCCAGATTTCAGTTTGGGTTTATGCATATTTTAAAAGTTCCTTTTCTGTCTGTAACTCGTGTTGAACACTCCAGACACAGAACTTTTTTCCCATATTTTTATTTGTACTGAGCTTCTCCATTTTTTGACATCTTGGAAAGTTAAGGGACAGGGGAGAATGTGTACCTGTGCAGACAGCTTTGGCCAGCTCTTTTAAATACTGTGTGCCACTCAGCAATGACTGAGTGTTTAAGAACGAAGAGGAGACTGTTTTTATACCCTCTGTATACCTGCCATACCTGTAAAACTGTGTGTCACACTGTTGTTAGTAAAGTTCTTCATTTAAGAAATAAGAAAGCCAAGAAACCTGATTCACTGCTATCATCTGCCCACTAAACACATTCAGTGGAACAAGACACTTGATATGGATTCAATTTGTGTATTTAGTCCTGTCAACTTTTTTCTCCATTGAAATTCCTCCCAGTGAGAATAAGAATGGTTCCCAGCCAGAAAAGAGAGCTGGTATTGGAAGTGCACCCTCATTTTCATTTCCAGCCATCGACATTAACGAATTCCATTTGAACTGATTTTTTTTAACAAGTAAAACAATTTAATTACAGAGGGTGACATTTACGGGGCTGGATCTTGTCCAGATACTAGCAGCCACTGGGAAAGCACTGTAAATATCAAGAATCCATCTCAGTACTGAGGTATCAATAAGTAAATGTTCATTTCAATCAGCTGAGTTTTGAAGACAGCTTTTGGGGTTTCCCTTTGCCTCTTCAGAACTGGGCAGTCTTCTCCAATGCTCACACAATAGCAATGCTACATTAAATACTGACTAGCCTTTATTTCATACAAGACCTCAATCAATTCCTCAAACATGATCCTGGAATGCCATTTTAACCATAGCAACCTGGATTCAGTGTAAATCCAAAGTAAAGATTCCAGGTCTCTTCAGATGATACTGGTCTAAATAGTTTAGATGTATACTGTAGCAGATTTCATGCAAGTGAAATGAGTTAATCCATCAGTTCTCTGTATGCCTCCCTTATGGACTCCTTCTGGAAGTCCTCAATCAAATACCAGATCTTTCATCCTGCACATATCCTGCCTTGTCCTACAAAATTTATTCAGCTTCACTTGAACTTCAGTGATTTCTAACTGTTAAGAATCACTTCAGGAACTACTGAATGACTGCACTGTCATTGTTAAGATTTTATCCTCAGAATTGCTTCTCTGTGAAATGTGTCAGAAGCTTTTATTTATAACACATAACTCGTAATACTAAGAGACAGATTCAAGAATGCCAGGTTTAGTCACATACCTGTCTCAAACATCCTGCCATACAGTTTCATTATTTCTGTACACCGCAGAGTAGCTTCTAACTTCCACTATGTTCCCACATCCCCAAATCTGCCATGAAGGCTAAAAATGTTACACTGTAAATTCTTAACAGAAAGAAATTAAAAGAGTATTTTGAGGCAAAAAAGATTTATTTTTTCTTCAATGCTTGTTCCGTGTTTTTCAATGTGAAGTTTTCTGTCCTCTCTTGCAAGCTATAGAATAATTAGAAAACTGGAGTTCCCAGAAAGGAATACAATTTAGCCTATTCTCTTCTAATTCCAGTATTCTTAATTTCTACATGAGTGAGGGGAAGAAGTTTGCAAAAGTAGGTGCTTTTACCTGAATCATCACTCATTCATAGAGGGAGCATTCTTCCCTGTCTCTCACATGAATGTACGTAGTTCTGCTGACTCAGAATACAGCAAGGGATTCCACCTGGAACTTTCCAGAGTGAATTCAGAATAATAATAACTGCTCTTTACTGTGATAAAAAATGGGGTTTGGGGCTTGGAAAGGATTCTTGGCTGTTAGAATTCAACATGCTTATACTACTAGCAACTATACACATCATCTATTTACTTTCCCGCTATTTCAGTAGCATAATGCAAAATGCTTTGATCTAATGGTAAACATGCTGAAGTGGAAGTAGTTTTAGTATAAAAGCAGTACCCAG
>PPHD01016922.1:0-15318 GCA_002909625.1 Bambusicola thoracicus
GGAAGTTCTTTACATAGAGAGTGGTGAGGTGCTGCAACACACTGCCCAGAGAAATTTTGAATGCCCCGTCCCTGGAGGTGTTCAAGGCCAGGTTGGATGGGGCCCTGGGCAGCCTGGTCTAGTATTAAATGTAGAGTTTGGTGGTCATGCCTGTGGTGGGGGGATTGGAGATTCATGATCCTTGAGGTCTCTTCCAACCTGGGCCATTCTGTGATTCTGTGATCCATAGAGCACTGAAGGCTGCCTGTCCCCCTGCTGACTGTGGTACATCCATGTAGAATTAGTAAGCTTCAGCACAGCCTTGAATCAGTTAGATTTCAATTCATCTGCCCTTCTCATACCTGTGAGACTTTTAGTTTGAGGTTTGAAAATGTTAGTGCTGGGTCAGGAGTAGTTTTAGGGGAGCCAGATGAATATTAGTGCATTGTTTTTTGTTTATTTGTTTGTTTTCTAAAATACTTGCTTATTAAAAAGGTTTGCTAGGGTAAGAAGTGACAGGACCCTGGAGTTCGAAGTCAATTCTGGAGTTTCTGTGGGTTCCAGAGTTTCTGTTTAACGAAGTCTGTGATGTACTTCTATGTTAAAAAAGGCCACTTGGTGTCTTTACTGAATTGAGACATGAAAAATCAGTTCTGTGCTTTCCACTTCCAAGATATTAGATTATTGTTGTGGATGGCATACAGTCAGGTACCTGCAGGGCTTAACGATCTTCCCAAGGAAAGTATTGACATCAGTGATTCTGTTGAGGGAGACCCATGCCCTGAAGCAGTATATTAAGTTTGGTTTTTTTTAGTATGTGAAAATATTTTCATCTGCACAGCAGTTGAGGATTTGTTTCTTTTTGCCTCTGTTCCTGCAATGGTACATAGTCAATCAGAGATCTTTTTTTCTTCTTAGCTTCTTCCATGCTTTTGTCTGCCATACGACATCAAAAAAGTAAAGGAGCTGGGTGAATTCAAATTCTTTTCAGAAGATGGCCCTGACTACCTCATGCATTTTTAAAAAATGCTTGTTCCTCTCTTTATTAAGATTTAGACAAAAAAATACTACCCATATTTTGCATAGTTTTTTGTAATCTTGGGACTACTGACCTTTTTTATGTAGAAACGTGAGCATTAGGTTTACTTTTAAAAAAGATGACAGGAATAATGCATTACTCTTGGCGAAGGAGTAGGGAAGATTGGGGATTTAATTTAAATATCAGAATATCAGTTTAAAAGATAGACTCCTTTCTGAATACAAGAAAGTCGAGCACTGTAATAGACTCTTTCCCTGAGAGGCTGTGGCTTCTCATCAACGGTGGTTTTTAGAAAGAGAGAACCACCTTTGTGGAAGGAGTTATGGGTCAGTATGACACTGGATGTTGTTCTTCCTACTTAAAGTAAGGTTGACTTCCAACACCTTTCAGAGTGCTAGAATTGTGGCTTTCTGTGATTTCTGTCTATGGAAATGGAACAGGGATCTTAGTCCTGCTGAACGACTGTGTCTCAGCATCACTGCTGTTTCTTGTACATCATCTTAAGACAATTTTATGGAAAAGTTACCTACCCCTGTCTTCATGTGAGATATACTGTGGTTTATACAGCCTTTTTGGCTTAGTTATTACTTCCAGATAACGTAGGCCAATGTCAGCAAATCTAAATGTGTATTAATTCACTTTCTGAGAAGTTATCTATTGCTGATATGTAAATTATTTTTTTTATCATTATTTTGCAGGCAACTTTCAGCTGGTTAAAGAGATAGCTGATGAAGACTCAAGTCAAGTCAATATTACTAATGTTGATGGCGCATCTCCATTAATGATTGCAGCTGTAACTGGACAGCTGCCCCTTGTCCAGCTCCTTGTTGAGAAAAATGCTGATGTTGACAAGCAGGATAATGTTCATGGTTGGACCGCACTAATGCAGGCCACGTACCATGGGTAAGTTAAATGCTGTCAGGATCTAGCAGAAATTTCCATCTTACATCCAGATAGAAAAGAAAATACTTTTGGTATTGATTCTAGAAGCAGAGAGCTCTTTCTAGAGTTTCAGAGGCTTGTAGCTTCAGCTTTCTAAGACCCTTAGAGTGCCCTAGGCTTTTCAGAACATGCATGAATGTGTTTGGATTTAAGAAATGAGTGGCACATTCGGAATCTTCCTCTGTAAAGTACTGGGAATGTAGTGCTCCAGGCAAGCACTAGGAGCTTTGCTGGAAATTTCGACTTTCAGCCTTCGGCTTTTGTTAAGATAGTACCACCTGCACACAGGATTGTAAGCCTACACGAAGTTATGAAACTCAAGGCAGTCACCTTTGTCTTTGCCCTGTTTTCTGGTCCTAAATCAGGACTGGAAATCCTTATATTCAAAAGAATCTCTGCTACTCCTTGTTAGGAGCAGCAATAGTTGGTGGGGTCATCTCTGCAGGCAAGGTCTATATGAGCCAAGAACTCTGAAGGACTGAGTCACTCTGTGTGCTCTGAAGGTGCAGAATGGGAAAGCAGGATGAACCACACATTTTTACAGAGTAGAAGAAAAGTACGGGAAGAGTGCTGAAGAGCTACATTGAGGATATGCAGAGTTTTTGTTAGAAGACAGGAAGAACATTTGTTCTTCATTTTAGGTTGATTTTATTTGGTGTGTCTTCAGATAGAAGTAATGCTCTGAAGTGGAGATGCTGAGATCTGTTTGTCAGCTTCTGTGGTAGAGTTGGTGGTCAACTATTGCTGCTTAAGGACATTGTTCTTTTGAGTTGGTTATGTTTGTTTTTATACAAGGTCAGTCTCGAGGAATTTTGTATTAAATGTGTTTTCCACGGCTTTGCAGTCTGTTGACTTATTTTGTAGGCTGTAGTACAGTATTAGTTTTAATTTGCAAGGCAAGTCCTGCTTACTTTTTCAGGAATATAAGAAAGGAGAGGGGTTGATGGGGATTGGATGGTGAGTCCTGTTATGCAACTTGCTTTTATGAGCTTTTGCTAGAACGTGTTTGTATTATCACTTATTGCTGATCTTTTTATTCATTCTAGACACTTCAAGGAAATATCTGACTCTTAAGTGAAGACTGTCAGGAGTTCAAAATTATTTTTAGTCACTTTGGCTTTTATTATATGCAGTTTTTTACCTGTTACGAATACGAAGTTGTTTTTAATTATTAATGATGTTGTATAGTGACTTCTGGACTGACCTTTTTATTTCCACCTGCTTTTTGCCAGAAATTTCATTGGGAAATTGGCAACAAGTTTCGGGATCATTTCCAAAGGGCAGCTTAAGAAACTGACTGTTTAAATTATTTTTTTAAGGCAGACTTTCTGCATGCCAATTAGTACGGTTTGTAGTAAGTAAAAAGTGTGTGACAGAGGAATCATAGGAACTCTTGACTAAATTGTGGACAAATATTATACTTGGTTAGCTACTGCAAAAGTGAAACTGATCTGTAATTGAGGAGAAGTGGTGTAAAAGGATAGAAATGAAGCACTGGTCTCTGGTTCTCTCTTTATCTCTTTCTTTCATATAAGCAATGAATTTTTATTTTTTATTTTTTCTCTCCCTTGAAGAAACAAAGAAGTTGTAAAGTATTTGTTAAACCAAGGAGCCGATGTCAATCTTCGTGCGAAAAATGGATACACTGCTTTTGACTTGATAATGCTGCTGAATGACCCAGGTATGCTGTTTCAGAGAGCACCGAGGAAGCGTTTGTAATTGCAACATAAACAGATAGACTCTTAAAATCTGGAAGTTACACTGAGGTTCCTGAGGTCCGTGCTATGCTGGACCAAGTAAGGATACTGTCTGAAAAACACGTTTCCTGAATTATTTGTTCAGATGGATAAATAACCATATGGGCTAATTGAGTTTGTTCCTCTTGTTTTTGTTTTTGAACGTGCTCTAAAACGTGTTTTTGTCATCAGACCCTGTTCAGTGTTATTTAATTGTAGTGGCTCACGTATTCTGTAGTGTCTTTAGCACTGAACTAGGAACTGGAGCTAGAAGTTTCCACTGAGTAAGCAGCAGTGAAGGGACAGGACAGAAAGTGCAATCAGAACAAGACTAAGGAACTGGCTGAAGCTCCAACTAGATCTCTAAAAACTAAGAAAAGTCACGTGGTAGTCTTTAAATTGTTAGCTACAGGAGTGCTTTAGAAAAAGGTAGCATGCTTTGGAGAGACCTCAATTAAATTTTATTGTAGTTTGTTTAGTCCAGCTAATTTGGGACTTTATTGTTGACCTTATTTGTTGACCTATATTTTTGTACCTGTATTGCTTTCTCCAAAGTTGAAAATCCATACTGCTAATGGAATTAGTGTGTTTTCTCTGTGTTTACTCACAATGGTGTTTTTGGGCACTAGCATGTATCTTTGATTTGTCTAAAGTTGATAACTGATAGTACGAATAGTATGAAATTGTGAAGTATGAATACAGTGAATGTATTTTTCATATGATTAACCTATTTTAGGACCAAATAGTTCATCTTGTTACTTGTTCAGAAAGAAGAATATATAGGTCAGTTCTGTCTGCCCTTCTGAACGTCTTTCCTTATTTCTGTGTAAAATACAATTTTACAGAATATTTTTTTGCTTTCCTGTCCTCGTCTCATGTTTGTTCTTTTTTCTGGCTCTTCCTTTCCTTTTTTCTTACTTTTTTTCTCTCTCTTTTTTTTTTTTTTTTTTTTTCTTACCATGTCTTTTCAGTCCCTTCATTGTCCAGGCTGAACATCTCCTTTCTCTTTGGGATTTAATTTCAAGCTTCTTTCCTGCAACCTGCACTTGAAGAAAGAATATTCATTTTTCTCTCCTCTCTTCTATGTCAGGTGAGAAAAGGGAGCACCACAGTGCTGTTCTTAACTTATGCAGACTACTAGAGCAGGCTGTTCGCTTGGTCACACCACTGATTCCAACGGAATCATTTTATTATTTATACTGCTAAATATTTTTAGAGAGGTGATGGTAAGACTACAGCCCGTTGTGTGAGGAGAAAGGGTGGGAAACAGGACAAGAAACAAAGGTATCGATACTCATTTGCATTGAGAGTTTTAGATTTATTGTTAAACTTCAGTGGGAATTACAGGAAAATCATCAGCGTTATCAGTTGTGATATGGCAAAGCAGAATAGAATAAAAATTATCTTAATTTATTTCTTTTAGACACAGAACTTGTACGGTTGCTCGCATCAGCATGCATGCAAGTAGACAAAGATAAGAATAAACTGAACAACAGATCATCTTTGCCTTCTTCCAGAAGTAGACAATCCTTAAATGTTCCAATGCTGCCAGATGACAGAGGCGGTCTAAAGGTAAACGCATTTGTTCACCCTTCATGTGTGAAGCAGAGAAGGTCATTTCAGAGAAGTAGTTTATAACTAATGTGTAACTAGTTGTAGGGATCTTTCCCTTTCTGAATTCCTAATTGACAGTGTTTCTTAGTTTTATGAAATGTAGTATATGTCCAGATTTATTTCTCTTCAGGTAGCAAGGCAAAGAGAAGACTTTTAAAGAAGCATCAAAGCATATTTCAATGCCTAGAAGTTGAGGTGATAATTAAATAGTGGAAGGTACTATGTTCATGAGTTTGAGACTGCATTTCCATTACCATCCTAGTTTTAAATCATGCAAATGTACTCTAGTTTTCGTAGACTTTTCCTATACTCCCAACTAATCTTCTTTTCTTTGAAATGGGAGTGGATGCGTTACTGGATTTTTTTTCTATCCCCAAACACACTGAGAAGGTGCTTATTTGTGTATTTGTTCTAGGTAGAAATTGCAACAATAGTTCTTTATATTTTCCTTTTATAGTTGACACTAGAAGGAAGAAGGATGATGTAGGAAGAAAACAGAAATTCAGGTCATGTACTCTAAAATTCTGTAATTATGTGCAGGACAGCCAAAGAGACTGAGAGGCTGTCTCTGCAATCTAAATATAAGAATAATAAAAAAGAGGGGTTTAGATTCATTAGGAAGCAGCAAGCTTCTAGGAGGGAGGGTAGATTTTATTTAAATCATGAATGGAAGTTGGCACTGAAAATTACAAAGGTCATAGCAGACCTTTAATATGAAAAGTGGAAGAACATGCAAGAGTGGAAGGCTTACGTGTCCTCTGTTTAGAGTAAGTGGAATGCTGTATCCTTAACTGAAATTAGCAGTTAACCAGTAGGAAACAACAGTGGGTGCCATTTGAATAAGGATATTGTGACTTACATGGTCTGTCCTCAAAAAAAGAATTAAAAAAACGTATGAGTTTATTCTGTTGTTGCTGTATTTATTTGCTTAGGTGAACATTTTTTTGGTGATTATATACCTCAGAGTTTCTTTGCATCTGTGATCTCACATTTTTTACATAAACATTGCCAGAATCTTGGAAACACATGCTAATTTCCAGACTTCTTCTGACATGAATTTTAAAGATCATTTACAGTTCTTCTGTAGAATCTGTTCTACAACTTTTGAAGTGACAAGTTGTTATTTTCATATGATTCATATGATTATCTTTTGGTATCAATTTCAATGGACCTTTTAGGAATGCTGTTATCTAGCTTTGCCTAGTCTTTGACTCTATGTAAAGCAGATCAACAGCAGGTCAGATTGCAACTCATGCAGAGCAGGTCATCAAACTCATCTTGCTTTGTACCAGTGTGCGAGGAGAATGCCTAAGTGAGGATCTGTCTTTTGCAACAGTTGTTCTTCCATGTGGACAACTTCTCTGTATGGAGCCAGGACTGTAAAACAAATTGCCCAGAAGGTTTCAGTTAGGTATTTATGGTGACTCAACCAAAACATAAATTTTCTATCTAGGTCAGCGCAAATGGCAAAACATGGAATCTTCTGAATCACAGGAAATGGAAGAATGAGAGGGAACTTCAGGGGCCGATTTGCCTTTATGTAAGGAGACCAAATGAGTATGACAGGAGTTTCCTTGACAAAGTTTCTGGTCTCATTTCTCTCACTGTGATGAGGATCTCATGATATCCCTCTGCACCTAGTTCTACTGCTTGTCTGTTCCTAGAACCAGATTTTTTTTTCCCCTAATCTAGTCCAAATCTCTCTTTCTGTGTTCTATGTTGATTAATTATTTTTCAATTATCAGTGTCCAACTTAATCTTTACAAGAACTACATACATATTTAGATATCAAGATCTCTTCATCCTCTTATTTTCTATTTTCTTATTCACATTTCCTTGTTTGCAGGCTATGTTTCCTAAACTTAGTATTATTTCTAGTGTGTCTTTATCTGTCTTTAGGTGAGGTATCCAAAACAAGTCATGGAATTCTAACTAGGGGCCTAGTTGTATATCTCATTTAATGGTTGGAAATGTACCTTTTATCAAGCAATAGGATTCTGTAGATCTGTACTTACAGGACCTATACTTAGTGGGATGACGGAACTCTGATTTCCATCTTTCTTCAGTACAGCTGCTTTGCTACTTATTCCTTTTTATGTATTTGTACACTTGATTTTTTTTTTTTCTTCTTACATGTCACCTTGGATCCCACTGAAAAATGTCAATTTATCAGTATCATTTAGAGCATCTGTCCAGATGTCTTACACAAACTATACAAAATAAATTCTGTTTCATCGTTGCTTTTATTAATGAATATTTCCAAACTCATGTTTCATTCCACTAAATATTTTCTCCCAGTTTGAGAGTAAAGTGTTGCCAATTTGTTTCTTAGTATGTCTTTTGGTCATGTTACTTTCCCTATGTTATTTTTACTAGAAGCATATTTCCCTCATTCATTTAGAGGAATACGTGGAGTAGTGATGAGCTTTATTAAAGTCCAGCTATGTCAAATCTTCTCCTCCCTTCAACCCACTTTAACCAGTTATCCTGACAATGAGAAAGATTGATTTGGTGTGATTTATTTCTGACAAACCCATGCTAACTTTCTAATATTAGTATACATATCTAAGGTATTTATCAAGTGGCAGCACTGTTTTCCATTCTTTGTTACCACTGCATTCTCCCATTGCTACTAGATCTTGGCCTTTTGACGGATGCTATTTTCAACAGTCAGTACATTTTTGTTGCTTGGCTTTTTTCAACCTAGTTTAAAACCCCTTATTCCAGCTTCTGTATGTCTGTGAGGCAAAAGGTTTATGGACAGGTCACAACCTTCTGCAGCAGCACACTGAAGACTCCAGAGCTTAGATGAGTGTACTCTAAACCCAGAAGACAAATGAAGCTATCTGCTAGAACTCCTTTCTTGCCAGAGAGCAGTGCAGGTGTTCTGTACTGTAATGTGGTGGCTGCACTTACTTAATTTCAGGTGACCTTGTGGTGAGAGCATATGTTAAGAAATCAGAAGCACTGTAAAGAGTAGCAAATATGAGAGGAACTTACTTGTGATCATTTTGCTCAGTGAAGCTAGTTTGATCCCGTTACAAGCAAACCATATTGTACAAGCAGTCCCTTTTGTAAGCTCATTGTTCTCCACAATAGAACTAGAGGGATTTTTTCACTCTTTGTATTCCTTTTGGCAGGTGAATAAATGCTGAACTCTGTGGTTTTCATTTCTTTCTCAGAACCATTTGTCTCTATTGCCTTTTTCCCTCAGGTCTTTGTTGCTGAAAGTAATGTAAATCTTTATTAGTTATGGCTCCAAAGAGATACAAAGGTCTGAGTACTCTGTCCATTACAAATACTCTGTGCAGATTTTAAAATCATCGTAATGATCGTTTGCTAGAGGGATTGATTTATGGGCAATAAGTTTACAGTTTATATTGCTTACTTCTTCTCTATGACAGCTGGGAAGAGTTATATCAATAAGCGGTTGAAAATTATTAAATGTCAGGGAGAAAGGGGGATATATATGGTGAGAGTAATGGCTAAGTAGAAAGAGAAATCTACAAGAGTGTGTGACTGGACTGGATACTATATAAAGCAGTCTTGATGAAGTATTATAATTTTTAAATGTCTAAATTTTTTACGTGTTCCAGAAAGCAAAGAAGAGACTCTACTAAGAACTATTCAGGGCATCTTTTTAATCTCGACTTATTTGCCCCCAAGCCACATGAAGTTTAATACAAACTGTATGGGTTTTCTTAATATAGTCTGTAAGTCCTGGGTAGTCTAGAGAAATGTAACAGGGGAACCATCCTACATACTGGAAGCATCTTGCATCATCCATCTACAAAAATAAAGAAATCTGTAATCTATTTGGATAAATTCTGATTTAAGAAATGTTCAGACAGTATTCATATATACGATACCTACATAGGTAGAGGCTACAGGTGCAGTAGTCCTTAGGCAGTATTGTTTTCAGTAGTGTTTCATTTCCTTGCCTTGCTCTTTTGCACACTATAGTCTCTCTCCAGTCTGGGAGTGTTAAAGTTACCTGTACAGCAGCACTGTATGTATTGTGAATCTTGATTTTGACAGTAATACTGTCGGAACTCTTTTGGTTTGCGACTTATTTTCAAAATCTGGAGGAGTGGCTTTCATACAGCTCCGATAATTTCTGTGTATGCCTCTAAAAAGAGGAAAGCATGCATTCCAGTTCACTGATGGCATAGAACAGAGGAATGGATGATAAAGTTGAAAGTTTATTGTCAGGTTAAGTACTTGCCATGTACCTGTAAAGATTTCTGGCTCAAATTAACATTATACTGTTGTCTACTTCATCTTTCCAGTTAGTGTGGAAAAGTGTTGTAAGCTATTTTCCAAATGAAGAATGAGGAGAAAGATTAATCTTACCTATGCCCGATGAAGAAGGATTCTGTGACATTTCCAGATCATTTTAACATTGCGTTTGTAGTTTCTCTCTGGAACTCCTTTATCACTGCAGTAAAGATTACCTAATTGTACATTTCTTTTCCTCATGTTTTTATTTCAGTTGGAACTAAATTGTTCTTTTTCCTTCTCAATCTAGTCTTGGTGGAGCAGGATGTCCAATCGGTTCCGCAAGCTGAAGCTGACTCAGACATTGCGCCACGGATTTTCTTCCAATCAATTTGGGCTTTTTCCTGATGAACCTGAATCTTCATTAAATTCCACTATGAAAGCAGTTCCACAGAGTGACACAGACTCCTCTGGAACTACTGATGCTCCTATGGCCTGGGTCACAAATAACACAGGTAATGATAAAGTTGGAGTTGTCTGATAGGAAGTGAGCTCTTATGGGATAGTCAAGATGATAGTATACTTCTTGAAAGGTCACAAATTCTATCTGTATGGTATAGAAAGAGATACATTTGTACTCCTGACAGTTGATAGTGCTGAATGTTGAAGGCAGCCATGCTTGAGCAGGGAAATGCTACAGTAACAATGGTACTGCATTGTAGCAGGAGCCCTTAAATTTGTCCGGAATGGACAGCTCACTCGAGAATTGTTACTATCCTCAATAGAACAATTTATGTAGTAAAAATTTTCTCAGAAATCTGAGAAAAAAAAGTTCAGAAAAGCCCAAATTATAAAGAAGACTTACTGAAATTGGACAGCTCTCTGTACAAAAGTCCCACAGTTTGTAATGTGAAGAAAGGCTACTGACTTAACTTTAACTTAGGTATATGAGACATCAGTGGAAAACGTGATCCTCTGTGCTTACTGAGGTTACGGCTGTTGAATGTTTCAGAATGGTTGTACTAGCTGAACATAGAAATCTTTCTGAATCATAATGATTATACAGTTCTGTGCAAACAAAAGCTATCCTTAAGAATAAAAAGCAGGGGCATGCAGACTATAAAACTTCATTTATGTATTTTTCAGGTGTAAACACTGCAAAAGGAGGGAAGGATGATGAATTATTGACAACCATGGTATGTTGAGCATTCTTGGCATGTTCAGAAGATAATGCAGTTAGTGTTTCTTGTGTTTTTTGTTTGTTTGTTTTGCTTTGTTTTGATTTTTTTTTACATGCTTTCCAAGTCACCATTACAAAAAGTATTATCACTGGTAGTCACTAGAGCAAAACTGACAAGCTGTGATACATATGTTGTTCTATAGACTGGGAAGTACTACAAATAATACAGTATGACAGCTCTTGATGAATGCTGACTTCTTTCATGAATTATCCTTACTTTTGTATGATCAGCAATGAATTAGTAAACTAGATTGACTGAATGGCTGATTACTCACTGACAAGTGGTATGCTGTGAGGAAGACATGAAACAGCAATCTGAAAGTAAGAAATAAAGTAAACCATGAAATAGTTTGGGATGTCTATTTATATTATTCTGTTTCTTCTTTTGTTGTGCTTTGTCTTCAAGTTCTCCTACAGGTTACTCCATGGAGATATCATTAAAATTAGTTGGTGATCTTTTATTTTCTCTTTTAAGAAGATTGAGTAAATTTTGATAGGATTCACTGACAGAACTCCAGGGAGCCAGTATCACTTGTCCTGCTCTTTTCTTTTTTTCCTGGAGAATACGTGTAAAGCAGGAACAAGCAGTTGTTCAGTATTTCCAGGTGTCTTATCTAGGAGATCAGAGAGGACAGCCTTACCAAGCATCCTGTTTGTTATTTCTTTGGAAGTTGCTTGTTAACATTCCTGTTAAAATTGATGAAGAAAGGGACAGTTTGTGCCACTTCGTAAACTGTATTCTTTGTATTGAGTGAATAAGTTTACTTGTGCCAATGTGTACCTTGGATTCTGTCTTTTATTACGTGCTGCACATCTTCACAGATGGTACTCTTATGTCTCATTTCCATTTAATTTTGTTTAAAAATGCATTTGACTCCATTTTTTTAATTTAACTTTGAAACAGCATCATTAGCTCCCAATAACGTTCTAAGAAGAATCTCATATCTGTTTTCCCTTCTTTTTTCCTCCTCTTTCAGTTGAGAAGTAGTGCTCCATTTACCAGGCTGCCTAGCGATAAATTGAAAGCAGTGATACCCCCTTTCCTACCACCCTCAAGTTTTGAGCTTTGGAATTCTGATCGAACACGAATCAGCAAAGATGGCAAAGCTGAACAGATGAGAACTGCCTGGCCACAGAGAGCAATCAAGCACGATTTTAACAGTAGTGGGAACTCAGATGTAGTAAGCAAATTAGATGTGTACAAATAATACTGTGTATTATTATGTCCGGGGCATGCTGGCTGGTGAACCACATCACTTCTGTGTTTAGAAATGATTTTGAACTTATTCTCTTAGTAATGGCTTCTCCTTTTAAGGTCTGCTTTTTAGGAAGAATACATACCTCTATCGGAGGAATGTAAATGGTGTGGAAGCTTTCTGTGAAATAAAATGTCTCGTTTAATGTTCATTGGAACAAATGACTAGCCATAAGGAATTCACTGCAAACTGCTAAAGTGACTGTTGCTTTCACCCATATATATTAGTTGTCAAAGTAGGCAGTCATTCTAGTGTATCAGAAGTTGCTCTAGTTCTGAAGACAACTTGTGGGAGTAGGAAAAGGTTTCTCAGTTTTTTAGGAACTGGGGGTAAGGGAAGAAAAACTGCTGAGATACGTTGTATGCAAAAATATCCTGACATAATATGCTGAGAAGTTTAGTAAGTGATAAAATTTCAGCAATTAATGATCATTGTGACCTTAACAATCTTGACAACCTTTGCTCTCCTAGTTGCTCATAGAGAAGATCCTACTTGCCTGAAATTGGACTCTGATATCCTAGTAAAGCTTATTTTACTAGTCCAGAGGTGTATTTCCTGTCAGTTCTAGAAATGGGACAGTGAAGACATTTTAGAATGATGGTTTTTTTTTCTGTATTCCTGTTTTAGGTGAAACTTAATTTAATGCCACCAGTAAAGGAGGTTTAGGTGGATTGTGGTGCACTAGGGCAGGCTGGATGGGGCTTTGAGTAACCTGGTCTAGAAGGAGGTGTCCCTGCCTACAGCAGGGGGATTGGAACTAGGTGACCTTAGTGGTCCTTTCCAGCCCAAACCGTTCTATGTTTCTATGATTATAATGGAATTGATCTCAGGAGGGTAAGGTTTGATTTATCATTCTAAAAATGATTGTAGTAATATAAGTGGTAGTTGGCTCACATCTATAAAGAGATGAGCAAGACATGTAAAGGAGGACTAGCCACTAGCTACTTATCTGTAGGGAAAGAAATGTGTTACTCAGGGAATAGGAACAAGGAGAGAAATATTCTAAGTCAGAGCTGGAAGAAGTTATTTGAGTAACAAGGTAAGAAGCATGAAAAAGGCGAGCTTCAGGAGTCATATATCAAATGTTTGGCAGTGTGTATGTAAGGGGAATTCAGGGAAGTTGTAGATGTGGTTGAGCATTTGGCTAGCATAAAGGTATATCTTTACTGCATCAATTAAAATAGTCAAGAAAATGGTGCAAGTAGATGTTTACATTGAAGACAGTATGAATACGCAGCTGGAGGAGAGAAAGTTCATGTTGCTTGTTGCAGCTTCGTTAGTAAGAAAGAAGGATATTAAGGCTGAGAAGGAGGTGGTAGGTGTTCTGTAAGATGGGAGACAAAAAAATGATTCTGCATGAAAGAAGTTTTACTCTTCTTTTTACCACTAATCATAATCTTTTCTATATTATTTTTCAGGTGTGTTGCATCTGCTCATTTTATGTCAGCCAAAGGTTAAGGAGGATTAATACCTTTACTATGATGTCATTTTTTTCATTGAAGACATATTTAATATACTATATACATTTACATAAATACAGATTTTCAACATATTAAATCTGTTTGCATAAATATACATATATATGCAAAGTAAGAAAAATTTGGATATCCTTCTGTTTCTTCATAGAAAGCTCCTGAACTTAAAATATGTAAAATAGCAGTCGAAGTTTAATTTTTCTTTTGCTTAAGGAAGAAAGTTAATTTTTTTTTCTTTTCCAGACATCTGTTAGCAAAGGTACGAGACCAGTCAAATTACCAGCATTTGCAAGAAGACCTGCATCTCCTTCAAATTCTACAAATTTCAACCATTCTCCTCATTCTTCTGGTGGATCCAATAACATTGCAGGAATTAATAGACATGGAGGAGAACTGCATAACAGATCAGGTACCATGCTGCTATCGTTTTTAATACAAAAGTCACTTGAACCTGATTCACCCAAAAAACAAAAGCAATATTTCTAATGATGTTGGAAGATATTAAACATCTTCTGAAGTCTCCTTTAGCTGCACAGTCAACATTTCTATAAAGTGTTGGAACGAAACTGAACTTTGGACAACTACATAAGGGAGCAAAAGCCTCACATCTGTTGCAGAAGTCTCATGGGTTAACTCCTCTATCAGAAGAACTTTTTTATTTTATTGAATCCACTCATGGTGGATCAGATGCATACTTGTCCATTACAGCATGTATTTAATGGAGCTTACATATGTGGGGGTTGAAACTAGATGATCACTGTGGTCCTTTTCAACCCAGGCCATTCTATGACTCTGTGATGTGTGGCTTGAATTGTATCTGCCACTTGTAAAGAAAATTTGGTAAAGCAACACAGGAAATGTATCCAAAGAGGGTGAAAGTCAGCTACACGTGTGTGTGTGTGCGTAAACAAGGTTGGCTCCTCTCCTCTCGTAGTTGGATTTTGGCTCCTTTGCTGAAAGTTGCTGAACAGATCTGAACCTTAAAGTTCTCTCTTACTTACGCAGTCAGTCCTAAAGTGGGAGTGAATGATGAAGAGAGGTGAATTGAGTATTAACAGACTTTTAAAATTGATGGTCTCCTTGAGTCTGAGTGTTGGGTTTTTTTGTTTGTTTTCCTTAGGTGGCAGTGCAGACAATGTTTTATCACAGATTGCAGCCCAAAGAAGAAAAGCAGCAGGCTTACCTGAACAGAAGCCCAGCCAACAGAATAGTCCAGTCCAGGCAACTCCTTCATCCACCCTGTCTGATATGCAGTGTGCTCAAACAGTTGGCAATGGACACATAGTAAAGGTACAATTGAATGTAAGTTTTCCTGCTTCTAAATTGACTTATTTTAATAGGTCACATGTCAGTTGTGGGTGTTTGATAAGTACAGCTGTGTGACATTGCGCAGCCTAAAATTAATTAATTGCTACAGCAGTGGTAATATTACAGCTTTACAAACTTTTCTTTTAATTACAAATACTGAAAGGATCATACCTAATAATGAAATACAATTTTGCTTTATTATTGATTTTACTGTATTTTACAAGCAGTAAAGTTAATATTTGATCTTGAGGGATATATGTTCTGTTATTTTGAAGTTGTATTTCTTAGGACTTCCATCCTTGACTTGTAATTGAGTCTTGGGTTTTATGTATTAGTTATTCCTAAGCTTTCCTCTGAAGCTGAGGAAAGCTTCCTTCCAAATGCACAACCTGAATGAAGAACGTTAGATAATGGGTACCAGGATCTGCTCATCCCAACAGCATGCAGATACTGGTCCACAATGTGTTATTTTTAAATAGTATAAACATAAAGATGTCATAACCAAAATCAG
>PPHD01016923.1:0-11528 GCA_002909625.1 Bambusicola thoracicus
AACCAACAATAATAATAATAATAAAGGTGGCAGGTTTGGGCTTCGTAGCAACGCTGCTGCAGTGATGCTCCAAATAGAAAAATGAGGATCTATTCAAACGCCTGGGTTTCCAAACCAGCAGCCTCCTCACTGTTTTAAAAAATACACTCTTTCCCCCTCCATTGAAAACAGCTCTCGATGCTTTGCTCACAAAAAAACAGATGCAAGGTCACAAAGCTTCGTATCACAAATAAATTTAAATAAGATGTAAATAAATTTGACAAGCCAGGACTTTGGCAAAAATCAAAAAAATATATATATTTAGCTCAATGCCATTAGTTTGCAAGGCTAAATTAAAAGTAATTATAGTCAATAACAAAATACAGAACATTTCTAATATCTGCTACATCTAGAGAGGCACACAGAATAATTCAATGATCTTAGCACTTTCTTTCCAGAGATGATTATGTTTTTGGATACACGTAAACGTTTGAATCACTGATAATGGTTTGGTGGTTTTTTTTGGCATTTCATGTACTAGATGCTCCCATCTTCAAAAATGCAAAAAAAAAAATGTAAGAAGATTAATAATACTAGGAATGCTGCCAGGTAAAAAGTTGACCTAAAGAACAACAGTATAAAACAGACAAAAATATAACATGCTACAGGGGGCGGGGAGGGGAATTAGTACATAAGTACACTTTTATTTTTTTATTTTTATTTTTTTTTACAATAAATAAAAGATTGCACTGTAATTGGTATTTAAAGTACTGTATGCAGTATATAGTATAAATAAACCTAAAACAAAAATAATGTTGTTTTTTCCCCCATTACTTTGGTTAAGGGAATATTATGCTAGTACAGGAATCTGAATCCTAGACAATGGAGACAGAGCACAAAATAGCTAGGACAAAAGCAAAACCAAGTAGCAAAAATATACAGAACCAATAGGCAGGGAAATACACTGTGTCTGTTGCACCCTTTTGGAATCTATTTGCACCTCCAGCTCACTTACGTCCCTGAGGTACTCACACAATGTTGACTTAATATAAATAATCCAATGACTCGAGAGTTAAAGATTTATCTTGGTGGATTAAGATGCGTGCCAGGGAAGAGGCAGGCAGGAGGGGGAACACTGCTCTACGAGCAGGGACTATACCTGTATAGGATTCCAGTCCCAATTTTGCAATGTACCAAGTATTTCCATTAGCCCTGTGTTAAGAACAACGTAGGCACCTACTTAAGGGACTTAAAATGAACAGATCCCATTTCTGAAACCTCCAAGAAAGTTCTATAAAATCGATACCCCTCCAAAAACAAAAAGATCAACTGACAGTGAAGTTTGCTTACATTTAGTGTAAATCTCACCTAATTCAGTAGAGACAGTAAGCTATCACCAGCTCTAATTTAAATCATACTGAACATAATAGAATACTATCTACTATTAGATTAGGAATAGTTACATACAGTGACAAACAGACAAGTTAAAGCAGCTTTTAAATAGCTGAACATGGGAATAGCTAACTATTGCACAATGCCCTCTTACTTAAAATTACTGCAAGAAATCAAAATGGTAAAAAAAAAAGAATCTATAATGCTTCATAATTTATATGCAGTTTGGTTACTTGATTTCTTATACAGGCAGTTTATAGTGTTGCAACTGTAAAAATAACAGGTTTTTTAGACTGCAGGATATTGTTGCAATTTAAATGCACTAAACAGTTAAAATAACAATTGACTTTTTATCTTGAAAAAATATGGGGCAAATGGAGCGAATAATTCATAGGCAACATTGCTAATACTGTTCAATGGAAACCTGGTACTGTTGACTAACACTGTACTCTAATCTTACTGCTATACACGCTTGTGACTAATGTTGAGGAGAAAAAGAAGTAACAAAAAAAGTGACTTGATTAAAATTTCCTAAATAATAAGATACAACAAGAGACTGTGTAAGAACTGCAGTGAAAAGAATACGACAAACCAAACCATGATGACAAGGCAAATTGGTGACAGTTTTGAAACCATGAAGGGAACAATCTTGCTTTTAGTATCTGGTTTGCTTGTTTCTCCAGTTTGACCACTTCCTAGTTTTGAATTTCAAAAAGGTGCATCAAAACACTGATTTATCTCTCTTCAAGCTAGAACTGTAAAAACAAGAGAAGTATATAAAATGTGTGGTAGAACAAAAGGATTTCAAGAAGGAATATCTGAGTAAATGTATGGATTATAATGCGTAGCATTAGTTAAATTTGTATCTCAAACTTCCATTGAATTCTCTACTTCATAAAGAAGTATTGTAATATACAGGCAAATATAATCGACAAACTTGCAAAGCCAAGTACAATGAGGGCTGCAAACTGTTCATCAGTAGCAATCATGCTCTTTATCTTCGGATCATCTATGCGTCCCATTTCTCCCGCAAGCATGATCTCATTTTGCTGAAGCATAAAGGCAACGGATGGGCTGAAAGGTCCACTAAGTTCCTGTGAGGTATCTGAGCACCGGCGGCACACACAGACGCGAAACCGATAGTCCGTGTTGACTTGAAGGCCTGAGATTTGGAATGTGTTCTCATCTCCTTTGTACACCTACAAGACAAAACAGTTAAACGTAAAAAGCAGAAGGCATGCCACTTCTTTTTTTTGGTCATAGCGTAAGGACAACTTTCAGAAGTAGCCTACGAAATATTTGTTGAGTGAAGAACGAGCGTGAATAACTCACTCTCATAGGACTTTGGAAGGATTCTGCATTCCACATAAAGCCACAAGTTGTGACAGGGTGGAATACAGCAAGGATTTGGGCCATAAAGGCAAGTCAGGTCTGACAGGGCCTCAAAGGGAGGCTCTCCTCCCCTAGGTTGAGGCAGAGTTCAGAAACACAGCAGCCTGCAGAGGTTGAGAGCAGAGGGGTCCAACTACAATAAGCCTCCATGCGCAGCGCTCAGTAGACTGAGCACACACTAGAGTAGGCAAGACTTCAGACAAGATGCCATACAAAAGAGGTGTACATCTCTCGTGGGTGTGATAAGCACCACAAATGCATTTCTGTACTGCTAAGATGTGACTATATGCCCAACACGTCTAAGCCACGAGAACCGTATTCAGCCCCAAAACGAAGAAAATCTGCAAACTAAGGCTACTGCAAGACATTCAATGCACAGTCAGGAAATCAGAAACAGCTATTATTTTAATGTACTTTCCTCACACTTCTCTCAAGAGTCAGCGATTATGCCAGAAATTGCACTTTCAGATTTCTGGAAATAATAAAATCTTAGTAAGATATATAAAGCTCCTCTTGGTTGCATTGCATTTGGTTCTTCAATAATCCAAATCCGCCATGTGTTTCTGCTAATTGAATGGAGGTAACATATGACTCACAGCATGAGTCACAACATGAGAAAGAGAAATAACTGAACAGCTAAGAGACCGTTCTGCGACTTAAATGGAAAGAGACCACTAGAAACATTTGTGAACTCTGAAAACAACCAACCAGTCAACAATTTATGTAACGCAGGGCTGTTGAAACAAAACGCAATGTGTCACAAAGTGCTGGTACCTCCTGGAAAAGAAACCTGAACTTCGGATGCGTGTTCCTTTGCTCACTTAAGTCCTTGCAGCAGGAGGGGAGGAGAGAGCATCTCTGCCTCCTGAGAGTAAGAGTTGTGGCTGAGAGCAGTGGAAGGAGCAAAATGAAGGCTGAGCCGACATATCACTTCCTGGGTGTTGCTCCAGAGAAGAGAAAAAAGATAACTAAAATCCAAATAGGAGACACTTAGCCCAGCTAAAGACCATCTAAAGAACGCAACCTCCCTGCCCGTGCTTCCCCCTGAGACTCATCCCTCAGTCAGGAAGGCAGTCTGATTGCTTAAGAAGAAATAGGACAAAAGATGAAGGTTTTTCTTCCAGTCATTTTCTCCCCTCTAAAACTTCCACACTCTTTCCAAATACAGTTTGAATGACAGTGACTGAGTTTTCAGACTAAGCACAACTCTGCTAACGCTGCTGACTTGGAACCTCTACTCATCTTTCCAAAGCCCCTGAAAAGCAAGCTATTAAGTTACAGCAATACAGATAAAAACAATTACCAGCCCACAGACATAATGTGAAGGTTGAAACACCTGTTTGCAAGGCATGCCTCTCACCAAGACATTCCCTGCACCTATATTCCAACTGCAATGCCACTTCCAGTAGCACCAGTTGTGGCAACTGTCCTCCATCTTCTCCATCGTCAATGCCACATCTTGCAAAGACCAGCTAGGATTCTTCTACTTCAGGGACTTATCTCACTCCCATCTCTTTGCACTCTGAGACGTCACAACCCAAAGCATCCCTTCTACATCACAGCTGTAAGCAATGTGTCTTTTCGGGTGCTGTTGTCATCCATTTCAAAACAGATTCCCATGGGAGCTCTACAGACCTTTACCACAAATTAATTCCTTTGCCACTAATATCACCACTTCTAAAACAAACCAAAAGTAAAATCCAAATGATTCTAATAGAAAACTAACCAGCCAAATTTCACAAATTACATTTCACTGATACTAGATGTGGGATACGTACAACCTATCTTTGTACTGAGAACACACAACCAGCGTTCCTTGTTCTGTTGGGATGGTGAACACTGCTGTAACTGGAGGCAGCTATGGTTAGCTAATCAAAGACCTGTATCTTCATTACAGTCTAATAGAAGTGGCCACTTACGTCAGCTGGACAACAGCTCTTTGAAAAAGCCAGACAGTCCAGTGAGAGAACAGTGCATCTTTAAAGAAAGCCTGAATAGCAGTGAAAACCACATGGAATACATGAGTGAATACTCCATGATGATAAAGACAAAACATTTCCCGTGCTAGAGCTAGGAGGGTGGTGGCAATTGCTCTGCTGTTGGTGCTTTGGGGATTATTTAGCACCAGAGGAGCTTTGCCCCTTCTCAGCAACAGGTAAACAATATTTGGGCTTAAATACCACCCACTTCTGAGAGCAGCCCGTGCCCTCCCCAGCTGGCTGCAGGAGCACCCTCAGTGCCCCATGGGAGCAGTCACTGCCTGCTGTGGCGTCTGCTGCATTTGTCTGCCTTGGCTTCTCCAGGAGCATAGGAAGCCAAGGCAGGATGCCCTCAGTGCACGCTTGGATGTAAGCGGTTACACTCTGTGAACAGACTTTACATGCACAACAGAAAAAAGCTAATAACTATGTATAAGACTTTTGATTTTGCTAAACAAATATTAAACCAAATACGATCGTATAAAGGATATATATATATCTAAATGTAGCGCAGCATGCTTTGGTGGCCAACAAGTTAAAGAATCCATCCAATTTATCACTTTCACTCCTAGAAATGGCTTTTCTGTTTAGGCACCTGAGAATATAATAAAAACATGATGAGCTTTTTGGCTTGCTCCCTCAGTGAAAATATCATCACAAGTAATAAACTGCTGCCAAAGCCCCTTTTGGCATTTGATACTACTGATCAAAGCAGACAGCTCAGAGAATTCCTGCAGGCAAGTATTTCTAACTTTCACAGATGTCATTATATAATTCCCCAAAGCTTCAATCTTCTCTCAGCAATAAAAAAAAAGTCAGCCACAACTGCTCTATAAGCAATGCATTGGAAAGCATAAGCTGCTCTCCCAGCCCCTCATAGTGACTCAAGGTTGCACCCATGCAAAGCTGGAGACAATTTTGACATGACAGAATCCTAAGCTGTAACTGAATGAGCTCTGTTGAGTAAAACTGCATGAGACAAAACACAAATCTCAGCCAGCAGCTCCTGGAGTTTGCAGTGGTTTCCTTCCTCAGTTGTAAACAAGGAAGATCTGATTTCCTAAAAGGAACTGTAATGCCCTATGGCATTGCTATTTGATGTATCCAAACGGATAAAGAATACAAATACACAAAAAGGAACACATCACTCAGGAAACAGGACAAGGAATATTTGCTTTCTTAACACGCTTTTTAGGTAGCCAAATGACTATCTGTTTAGCTTCTGCACATCAAATTCTTCAGATAGTACTCAGCAGAGAAACACCTGCAGTGTGCTTTCCCAGAAGAAGGCAAGGATTGCTACAGCCCAAAGCCAAAAGAAATGGCATTTAGGCACTCTGCTATAACCCTCACTAGGTCAAATAGTGGAGGAAGTGTGGGATGCAGAGAGCTCCATGGGGCTACAGGTGGAGGAGGCAGCCGAGGGGATACGATCTAGAGAGAAACTGTAGCTTTACCCAAAAGCATGTCAGTGGCTACTGCTGCAGCAGGGGAAAGTGAAATTGCTTTAGCACTTCCTACTTTATGTGTGAACGAAAATAATTATTTTATGTAGTTTGAATGTGTTTCTACAACACAAATGAAGCACAAGTACAATACAGTGAGTTCCTCCTAGGTGTTCATAGATCTCTCAAGAGCATCCCTTCTGTAAATGGAATTAATATAGAAGAACATTGCATTCTGCATCTTCTGAAGGGCTTCTGATCAAGATCCGTAGCATAAAATTATTCCAGAAACAGTAATTGAGTGTCTGTACTGTGCAGCTTGGGTGATGAGTTGTGTGAGCTTCCTTATCGAGTCCAACAGACTTCATGGTCAACACCATTCCACTGCATGCACATTTGTTCTCCAAACAGTCAAGAGAGAAAGCCACGTTTTCAAATGTCAGACACAACTGCCATGAAAAAGTTCCAGCTCAGTTTTCTCAATGACAGAATCTTTCTTTTCCAAACTTACTGGAATGAAAAGACTCAAATCCACTATGTCAAACATATTCTTGTCAATAAAACACAATCACACTAGTTTAAAATACATAGGAACAGTACGAATGCAAAGACAGTATCGCAAGAGGCCTATTGACATTTTCCTACTATGTCTGTTGAAATAACAACATCTTTGTAAAATTTCCTGGGGGAGAAACAGATATATATAGATATATAGATATATATCATTCTCCCATCTCGTAATAAAAAATAGACTCCCATACAGCATCTTCTTGATTTCTGTTTTGCACAGTCACTGTTACAGATGGTAATGCTTTGGAGTTAAATTAGTTTGTTCTACTCCAGGAGATACCTGCATATGAACTCACACTCATAAGCTTTCACCCATTACAATGCTGAAACAGCAATTAGTGCTTTGAGATAAAACGAAGACTGCTTTCTCCAACTATTAGCTATATTCAGCTCAAGTAAAGAAATGGGGAGCAGACAGAGATGCAGCTCCGTGGATTTTTAACACGTCTTCCTAGTTAAATCGTTTTAAAGTCTTGCCTTAAATGGTTGCCTTTAAATTGCCATAACTGAAGTGATCTGACTATTGACAGGATTACACACTTGTAACAGCGAAAAAGCTTTGTGTTCATTAGCTGAAATGCTTCAATTTTGGGGTAATTTCTGAAGTGAATTTTTGTTCTCTGAAACTCTTCTCATCGATGTTTGATCTGAAGTAAAACACATCACAGAACAAGAGCCACAGCTGTGTCCTGGAGGATGAATGAAAGCGAAAGAGATTGAGGATGAGCAACCCTAAACGTGCAATGAAGTGCTGCAAAGCTGCTGAACAGCCTGATGAGTTTATGTATTTTATATACTCATATCATCATTTCTTGACTGCAAAGATTAAACCATCACCTAACTTAACAGAACATGGAGCCATGCTCAATTCTCCCCAAGGATGGCCAGAACATATTAAGCACTGTAGCTTCCTAAAGCCGCACACAGAGACTGTATGTTGATGCCATTCTGTCAATTGAGCAACAGCAGAATGGGTCCACGTAATCCATTTACCATGGACATTAAGAAGCCAGCACAGTAAATAGAGGTCGTATTACCTACACAGAGGCAATAATATTTCCCCCCACATTAACAGGTTTATCAATCTCTAGCACCCATATGAATTATCTTGCATTTATGCTTGTATTATTTTAGATAATCCATTAATTTGCAGTAACACTCAAAAACAGACTGAAGGGAAGTAAAGGTATAGTTGCAAAGAAACTAACATCTTACTCATACTTCTAAGAATTCAATTAAGGCTTAACATACCTAATTCCCTCATTTGGTCTCATGAATCCATGTAACAATGAAAGAAAAGATGGGGAGATGACAGGGCACAGCTGAAGCGCATTGTAAATAACAAAGCTAGAGGTGTGAGAGGTGAAATAAAAGAGTTAGCTATGAATGAGTTCCATTTCAGATGTGCTGGGGACACATCCATTTGTGATCTCTAAACAGTACAGATAACTGAACAAGGATCAACCATATTTCAGATACAATAAAGCCCAGAATCCCTGTGAGGCAATAGCTATACAGTTGTAACACACTCATGCATCTAAACTAGATAGGAATAGGATGGCTGAACAAACCAATTTAAAGTTGTCTGAGTGAAATCCGTGATAAAAGGCCTTGAAAGCTACTCTGAAAAATCCAGGAACCGATCCAGTGGATCAGGAAGATAACCCACCTGGTTCATCTCCCCTTTGGACAACTACCACCGACCAGTTCAGAAGCAAACACGGATGGACAGAATGGTAACTTTCTAAAGCTGAGCTCAGTTGGAAATAGTAACCAACTCTGGAGAGAGCATAAATCATTCCAGTGAAATAACAATGTTCTATCTATTCCCCTGGGGTGAAAACAACCTACTACAGCTCTTGGTTTTGACTCAGACTTTACCAAAGTTCACCTGACGCATCACCATGGGGTGTAATTCAATACGGGAGAAAGAAACAACACAGAATGTTCCAAAACATTTCCATTATATCACCAATTGAGGAATATAATCGAGACCACTCTCCTACCTGCTTATATTCAGATTCTCTTCCAACCAGTACTTGCAGAACGTAACCAACAGGATCGCCCTTCATGGGTGGGACCATTTCCCAGGTAATTTCACAGGCATTTCCTTCCAACTGCGTTACCCGAGGAGCTACAATAAAAATGAATATGCTAGCATTTAATATAAAGGCTGTACTGAAATGTCACTTCTATTTAATAAAACACCTATGAAATAAGAACTTCAAAAGAGAACTTCAGGACATCGCAGGGTTTAATAGCACAATCTGTATCATATTTATGTGGCCAAAAATCAAATTACCATCACAAAGAGACGAAAATAAAACGGACTGGATTTATAAGTCTTTCAAAAGTCCAATTTATTTCAAGACAGCCTTGCCTGATTTAAGCTGTTCTGGATTCTTGTAGAACAGTAACACTGAGACAGAAAATTGAGTGAGATTCAGAGGTGATTAACATGATCCTAATAAGTTTACGGTAGAATGAAAGTGAGATGTTTGAGGTACCTCTCATCTGTCAGTCGTGAACCCCTAAAAAAGGTGAGTGGGTGTGATGAAAACTTTGAACTTTTAAGATCTAATCGCAATGACAGGCACTGAACTTTCCAAAGCAGAAGCCAGCTCACAAATTACATTGGCATTAATAAAAGCAGCAATTTCACGAACTTCTGAGCAAACACTGCAGCAGAGGAGATGTCTGCGTATTCCTCCCATGCTCTAAGGCAGCTGGCTACAATGTCATTGAAAGAGAGCTGTATCAAACATTTCACTCAGGAAAAAAGAGAGGAGAAATGTCAGAAGTTAAATAATCCATATTAGAGATTAATTCAAGCCTGGCAAGCAAAAGTATAAGGATTATTTTAAATACCTGGACTCCCATCTAATTCCAAGCCTGGAACTGAGATGATCAGACCTGGTATTCTTATAGGGCTTAGACTGGAAGTCTAAGAAACTCCATTTGCCATGTGTTAAAATGCCCTCCCTGTAAATGGATCTCTCGCCAGCTGAAAGCCACAGATGTCATATGATGCCTGACAGCATGCTAACAGGTGAGCTGAGCATGTTTACGTATTCAAATCAGCATCTGCCACTGGAAGGCATCAAAACAACCACGACAGCAATCAGGTTCTGCCACTGCGCTCATCAGGCAGAGCAAGAAAGCACCCGACCAAAACGTGACACTGGGAGAAACATGGGTGTTGAGGGCATTACCAAGTGGTTAACGAGTGCACGTGCAAGGACACGAGCTGTTAAAGGAGATACAGAGTCCCAAGGCATGAAAACAGACAACAGGAGACTCTATCAAGGAAACAACTGCTGCTGTGGCTGCATATATTACATGAATTTTAGACTAATTTGCCAACACCCAAGAGGAACACATGAATCATATGCAGACCCAGATGTAATCAATATCCATTTGCTTCTCTCTGTACATCTGCTAGTGTTGAGAGATTGCTAATAGATGCCTCCATCTCAGCTGACAACAACGTTTTCAATTATTTTCCTTCCTCCTTCCAGTCTGTTACATGTAGATTTTTCTCTGACACACAACTGCCATTATTCTAGGGTCAGCATCACTGAGTAATTAGGATGTTTTACAGGAGGACAAACATCTGCTTCTGATAGATGGAAAATAAAGTTTATGACGTACATTCTTTGAATAGCTCCAAACATGGGAAGGAATCAACACGGTTCTGCTGGCTGTCTCAACAGACTTCTTCTTCCCATAGCATCACCTTCTTGCACAAGAACACAGCTTTTGTTGTACCCTTTCCTGTGTTACAATCAGTGTTTTGTAACGTGCCCATGGTCCCATCCCACACACAGCCCAGTACTGTGCTCTATCCTAATGGCTTGACATTCAGTGCTCAGTATGAGTCATGTTTAACAGGGACTCAATGCTCAGGCAGGCAAGAAGTTCACGAAACAAAATCCTAAGTGAGATCTAAACTTAGCCAAATGGATTTCTATCCATCAGAATGGCAACGTGATTGCAGCACATGCCTGTGCTACCTTTACCCATTTGGTGCAGCTGCAAGTGATGGCAGCAGTAACTTAGGCTCAGCATGTGCTACAGTGAGCCTGCTTCATCCTGCTCAAGTTTTCTTTGCTGGGTGGTATGAATTAGACCAGGACAATTGTGCAACAGAGCGGATCAGCATAATCCACTGCTGGGTAGATGTAATTTACAACTGAATACCAAACGGATACAGCTATCTTCTTCCAGAAACAGCATGGAAACAAATGACAAAAGGCAAGAGAAAAAAACAAGGTGTAATCANGCAAGTGATGGCAGCAGTAACTTAGGCTCAGCATGTGCTACAGTGAGCCTGCTTCATCCTGCTCAAGTTTTCTTTGCTGGGTGGTATGAATTAGACCAGGACAATTGTGCAACAGAGCGGATCAGCATAATCCACTGCTGGGTAGATGTAATTTACAACTGAATACCAAACGGATACAGCTATCTTCTTCCAGAAACAGCATGGAAACAAATGACAAAAGGCAAGAGAAAAAAACAAGGTGTAATCAAAGGTGGGATCCTCACAAATGCTGACTTCAGCATAGGGAAGCCAGTCTCCTGATGCTCTCCCTGCACTCGAGGGCACTGTCCATCCTGAGGGCAATTCAGAGCANTACAACTGAATACCAAACGGATACAGCTATCTTCTTCCAGAAACAGCATGGAAACAAATGACAAAAGGCAAGAGAAAAAAACAAGGTGTAATCAAAGGTGGGATCCTCACAAATGCTGACTTCAGCATAGGGAAGCC
>PPHD01016924.1:4677-15317 GCA_002909625.1 Bambusicola thoracicus
TGTTTTTTTTTTTTTTTCCATTTTAAGAATAGGCTGAAAAGGATACCTGAGAATTAGAAATGAATTTCAAATACTTAGTACCTAGAGTTCAGTTCAGATGGCTTTCCCAAGTCTTTCCTCAAGAGCCCCCAGGTTACCTGCCCAAAGCATGACCGTGTCTAACCCAGGTCCACCTTTGTCTCAGGCTCCCCACCGCGAGGTCACACAATGCTTCCCTCATTACAAAGTGCAGACACTAAGAGTAAGCCACTCTTCTTTACAACCTGTCAAAGACAAAACATGTCTTTATGGAAAAAAAGATGACTTAAAAATTCTACTTTTAAGTTTCCTACTTCTTGAGCTCTGCCTTGACTTCACTCCCTTTAAAGAAGGTATTAACAACACTTTTTGGTCTGCATTTGAACACCTTTGGATTGTTCCTTCAGGAAGATACTCTCTTAAACCTGAAGAATTCAATTAGAAATAACACATACAGAACAGACTGTCTCACTTATACCTGAAAAGCACATTCAAGTACTCTGTCATACAGAAAACATAAGGTACACAGATTGCTATGTGTATAAAAGTGCACTCTTACATCAGCATAAAGCACACAATGGACAGTAAGACAGAATAATTTAAATACCTGAAACGTACAGCTGTTTTGCTCTGCACTATAAAAATAGGCAGCACAAAACGGAGTTGAATGACATTTCCACACTGTAAACCTGTACATCATTATACAGTGAGTTAAAAGAGCCTGTCCAGAAACCATTAAGTCAGAGTTACTGCTTTGTTTTCTGAGGCAAACCAAGTTCCCCACATGTTTAACTGTCAGTACATCAGGATAGTGTTGAAAATTACATATTCCTTTGATATATCTTTCCCAACTATTCAGAAGTTATTTTTAGATGAAAAGCACTCACTGATCTCAGTGGCCATCAATCTTCCTTCATTTACTGTTGTCTTGTTTGTCCTCTCCCTGCACATCTGCCTTCTGATAGGGAAGAGAACCATTCAAACACTGTTCAAAGCACACAAGAAGTTTCCTTGTTCCCTAACTCCCTCTGAAGACAGCCAGTGACACCGCAGCCAACGCTGTACTTGGATGTAATTAAGGACGAAGGATGCTGCATAAATTAGTTTTTAAAAAGTGCATGAAATTTCACTAGAAATATTCTGGTTGGGTGAAACAACCAGAGTGCTACTGGTTTTCTGGCTGATGGCACCTCTACATTTCAAATGTGTTCCCCCAGCTTCTATTTGCCAATGTATCTAACAGCTATATAAACATGCATACATTTTACTACAGAAAGGCTTCTTGAGTGTTTAAAATAACACTGTTTAGGAGAAAGCTATGGTATTTGGCACCTATTGATTCCTGTAAAATTTTACCAACTGTCTTAAAGAGGTTCTAAAAGCTCATTACAGTTGTTTAGACAGAATTAGGTTTTGTAGCTCTGAAGCACATTTAAACCACAACACGTGCAACAGCATAACAACTGTAAAGCACCACTTAATAGCAATGCAATGCTCTCAAGACCTAGCAAAAATACATGACAACAACACTAGCAACAAGGGCATGGACATAGCAAAAGCAGCACACTGAACAGAACCTCAGTTACACTACTGATGAACACAAAGAGGGAAAGTCCACTCAGTAGCAAAAGACCGCGTGCTAACTCAAACTCTGTAATTAGAAAATAATCAGCTGTCAGCTATCAAAGAAAACGATTTCTCAAGTAGACGATAAAATATTCCTACTGGAATGTTCAGGCTGGATGCTTGAGCAGCGGGGAAAGAAACAAAACACCCACTAAGACTTCTTTGAATTCATGGGTGAGAAGCTTTCCACCTGATATCGCCGCTGGGAGAAAAATCTCCTGTTGCTGTGTATTAGGAAGGGAGGAGCTTTCACTGGAAGTCAGCTCTTCCCAGACGAGGCGAGGCCATCTGGACTGTCCAGATGTCTATCACAGTAATATCAAAAAGGCTTCTGGCTCGGATTTCCTCGGTTGGAAGGTACCGTTAATATCCTCTAGTTGTAACCCCCTGCTGTAGGCTGGGACACCTCCCACCAGACCAGGTTGCTCACAGTCCCATCTATCCTGGCCTTGAATGCCTCTAAGGAGGGAGCATCCACAGCCTCACTAGACAACCTGTTCCACTGTCTCACTATGCTCACAGTAAAGAATTTCTTCCTAATATCTGGTCTAAATTGACCCTCTTCCAGTTTAAAGCCATTTCCCCTCATCCTCTTGCTACCTACATTATAAGAAGTCCCTCCCCAGCTTTCCTGTACGCCCCCTTCAGGTACTGGAAGGCTGCAATAAAGTCTCCTCAGAGTCTTGTTATGTTAATGAAAATAAGAATGAGATAAACAAGGAAGAAATCACATGAAGAACAAGCCAACAGGTGAAATGAACATTTCTAAGTTGATTTCAGCAGCTCAAACTAAGCCCAGAGGAATCTACTCCCCCCCGTACCACTAAAAGATGTTGAAAGACAAGCTTGAAACTTCATCTTTCAAACAGAGTTCAGCTCCTACTTTTTCTATTAGCCTCATCAACAGCTGCACAGCTCGGAGTGTATCAATACTGATGTTTTCAGAATTTGCCATACAGAAATTACAATGGAATTAAAACAAAAACATCTGCAGCAAAGAAAAAGAAACATTACATTTATTTTGTGAGCTCAGTCAATATGCATGCCATTACATAAAGAAAGATTGAATGTGAAAACACACAGGCGTAATTGCAAATGGGACAGTAGTGGAAGAGTGCAGTAATTCCCATAACCTGCTCGATAAAGAAATTAAGAAGTCAGCAATTAGCAATCATACTGGACATATCCACAGCAAGATGCCTTAGATTTCATTTGTATACCATACTGCCTTGGAAGTACAGTGCTGTAATAACACAGTGTATTTGCAAGTTCAAGATAAACAGCACCTGATCAAGACTGCAAAGCCCAAGATACTGAAGTTTTAAGGTTGGAGGTGGTCTTCCTGGGCTGCTCAGATTGCTTTGTAGCCTAAGGCAGTGCTGTCCTGCCTCATCTTTTAGGCAGGTACACCTGGCAAGTATAAAGAGGCAATCCCCCATTCTTTTAAACTCAGAACTTCATGCACTCTGATCTTGATGAGGAGCATACAAAATTGGCTAAGATCATGTATGCTTTTTCATGTCCACTGCCCTAGACAAAATCCTGTAATTGTGTGGCCATGTGGAATAATCCCAACAATTTTATAAGTTTGAATATTATTCCATGGCACGTAAAATACAGTACCTAAAAGAAACAACCATATCATGTATCTTAAAAGTTAAGCACAAATCACGTGAATGTCCTGAGGGAACGCTGCATACCATTCTTGCAACAACTCCATTAGTTCAGTACTGTTAGAGATACGTCTCCTTATATTCTCATTATATTCCCCTTCCATTTCCACAGCATCACATTATGCAAGGAACAATCTGGTTCTCAGAAATGCCATTCAGCAATACTCCTTCCTTTCCCACAAAACAAACTTGGTATCTTCTGGGCTTTTTTTTTTTTAATCTATGCTCCTGCCTCAAATATTCATTAAGTCTTGACATGATTACCTACAAACTAGCTTTAAAACAAACAAACACTTTTTCCAAAGACGCATGCGACCTTACTTAGATGTGCAAATTCACTGCCAAATACCAGAAAAATTTAAACTGAAACCTGAAATCAAAACAAAGGCTCTTAGGTAACCACTCCCTCCACGTTTCTTGGCAAAGAATAGTCCTGAGTGAATGCTGAAAGCATAATAAAAATGGAAACAAATTTTCAAGTAACAAAAAAACCTCAGTACTATGTATTAATTGAGAATTTTTGCAGATAGGCATTAGAACTTTATCAGACACCAAAGTGTGAAGACGGATAATACTCACCTTTTGGAAATCCTGGAGTTTAACATTTTCCTATTCTAAAACAAATTGAGTACTTCTAAAACACTTCCACAATGTGGATTCTCCCACACAAATTATTTTTCATGCTCATTAAAATATCTCCTTTCACCAACATCTCAACACCTAATTTACACATCATAAAAAGAAATTCATAAAGTTATTTTCAAGCAGCTCAGCATAGGCTGGCTGTTTCCTGAAGATCAGAAAACTATTGACCCAATCTATTCAACCCTGTACTTGTCCACAGATTACTAATAAGAAAGGGAATAAAAGGATAATGACCCAAATTTAGAAATGCTGACAGTTACCAGGCATGATAGTTTTCAGTCCACAGAGAACATAGAGGAACCTTCATAAAGATAAGAGCATCTTTTTACAGTCATGCCTTTATAATCAAGTATTTCCAGGATTTTCTGCAAAGTCTGCTTCAAAAACTATGAAGGTAACTAATAAAAATATACTTTCCCTCCACTGACCTTCCCTGAAAATGTCCTATTTTCTGATAAAGATGCTTGTTTGCTAACAAAATTACAGAGCTACCCTGCTCATTTCATGGGTACGCCATAAAAGAGCACAATATGACTTCAAATCATTACTGTTCTGCTTTCAAGCTGCCCATTAAAGTGATGGCCGAGGTCTTCCCACAGGAGTCATCGACGTGGTCAAAGCTGCAGACAAAGCCAAAGATAAACAAACTCCTCACAACTACGGCAGCCAGAAAACTTAGAGAGGGACAGGAAGGAACTTTCACCAGGTGACTCAGAGAAGAGGCAAATGCAGAGCTAAAGGAAACACATACCTCTCCCCCAATTACTGATGTTAAGCAGGATGATGCTGGGACAGAGGGCTGTTGCCAGGAGCCATGCCTTCCTACCAGTGCTACACCAAGTCCTCATAGAGCTTATTCAAGTGTAATCCGCCCTGTACTTGCTTATTATTCACTTTCTCTCCTTACTAAACTGCATTACAAGGAGCTAAACTACATTTGACACATTCCTACAAGTACTTCTTCCTCCTAAGCTGCATTAACGCTCTTACAGGGACATTGTATGATAATGAACAGATTGAAGTCCATGAAATAATCTCTCTGTTATGATGGGGCCTAAATGGAAAAAAAAATTAAGAACTTAATTTCTATAAAAAACAGTGATACTCTGAAATAGAAAGCTAGAGCATTGAGCTGTGACTCAGAAGACAGAAACTCAATTTCAGGATCTTCTCCGTATATAATCTTGCAGGAATTATTCCCCATGAGGATAACAACCACGCAGACACTTCTGGGGAGATAAAGGTGGCTCAGCCAACAGGGCAGGCAGTCATGTGAGCACACACACAGATGTGCCTTCACTGTCTTTACCGAGCAAAAGAACTAAATTAAAAACCTGCACAGCCCACTGCCACCTGGCATTCCATGATTCAGCTTTTGGGTTTCCATCCTGGTACTTGCAGCTGAGGCTGCCGGCACACGAGTTTGTGAGCAGCTCAAGCTCACCTTGAGCACACTTCATTGGGCTGCCTGTTAGATAGCACTTGGGCTCATTGAGAAAGGACCTTGTTGTCAGTCTGTGCCTGACATCAGTCTGCTGGGACAGAGAGGCAGTGGGGGCAATGAGGCAGACACAACATATTCCCCCCAGCTCACTGTAGATAGGGATGTTGCTAGGTGTACCCACCACACCTGGTGGCTTTAGAGTTCTCATGTGCACTTTGGCAGGAAGACAAAATTGCAAATAAATGGAAATATCTTCATATTTCCTCATCAGCTTCACGGACACTTGCCTTTGTAGAACTCAATGAACTTCCTGCAGTCTGCTCTCCAGACTGCCCTGGTCCCTGGGGTGTCAGCCGCTGTGCCTGGTTCTGTGCCACCTGCAGCCTGCTGAGGGTGCCCCTGCCCCACCTGCCAGGTCATTAATGAAGATGCTGAACAGGAACGAACCCTGCAGAGTCCCCTGGGGCACACCACCAGTGACTGGTGACCTGCACTAGACCTCGTACCACTGATCACCACCCTCTGCACACAACCATCCAGCCAGATTTCTATCCATCTCATGTCCCGTAAAATACAAGTCAGAGCTAGGGAGCAGGGGACTGATCAGTCTGTATGAAGGTGAGATTCACTTTCCTCATCTTTGATAAAAATCTTTTATGCCTAAATTGAAAGATTAAAGCTTTAGTTTTTGGAGAACAGTAACAGAAAAGAGATACCTGCAGTACTAATAAAAAAAATTATTGCATAACATCTTTAAGAGGTTCAACATTATAGACTATTTACTTACACAATTGCATGGATGCAGATTTGTTTTAGCAGTACGTATAAGCCCTGGAAAGCATCTTCCCTCCTGAAGTGATTTTCAGAAAGGTGCTTTTTTTGTCTCAGCTAAATTATAGAAATATTTTTCATGTGTTAACATAAAAGAGATTACACACTGGGACAGTCAGTCCCAGAAAAAGATACACCACCAGGGTCCAGACCAGTTTGGTAAGATAAATTCCATTCTGGAGCTAACTCTTCGTCATCAGGAATAAAGCTCTGAAAACTTGGGGAAAAAAAAGACCATATTTAAAAGTTATGGAGTCGTGGGTCTTGAGTATGAAGCATAGATGGTAAGAAGAAATAAGACACTAAGCAAACTGAAAAAGAAGGGTATTTCTAAATTGCTGAAATGGGAAGGCGAGGAGTGCAAGACATGCCCCATATTTATCATGGGCCAAGACTTCAAAGCCTGCTGTGCCTGAGGTAAAGATCTGCAGCAGCAACACTGTATGTCAGGTACCTCTAAAATCAGGTATAATTTCCATAGGAAAATTAAGCAGCAACTAACACTGCTAGTGCAAATCTCCAATTCACGGTGTCTACTCATGCAAGAAATCAGCACATGACAGCACAATTAGCAAAAACAGTTCTACTGTTAATGGAAAAATGTAATTTAATAAATTACTTGGTAATGCTTTGGGGAGTCACCTTCCTAAATTTTTCCTCTTTGAGGGTTAATTTCACCCCATGAATTCTGAACTCCTGTTTTCTAGCTTGTGTTCTCTCAGGACACAATACGATTCATATGACTGATCACCTCTTGGCAGATGGACCATATTTTGCCCAGCATCACACAGACACAAAACAAAATGACATTACTTCACCAGCTGTACAGAAACACAGAGATGGAAACAAATGGTTGGAATACAGGAAAAAGGGAAACAACATTCATCAACGTGACAGGCAGCAGTTTCAGCAAACCATCAAGCTACCCAACGTCAGAAGTGAAAGGCATCACAATGAAGAAGAAAATCACGGAGCGAGAAGACAGACATCTTGAAATGTTAATATGGAACTCTCTCCAACTGGGACAGGTAGTAGAGGAAAAACTATCAAGATGTTTGCTAACAAACTCATCTACACCACTTCCATTACCTTGTTCATACACAACAAACCTTAACAGCCTGCTTCTTCCATCTTTTCTAAGAAAAACAGTCTGGAAATGAAACTGAAAACCGAGAGCTATGCCTAAAAGAGATTGAAAGCAGGACACTGACTGAAACAAGCAGCACGATTCTGTAAATGACTGCAGAATTCTCTCTGCATTAGCTTGAAACTCTAAGAAAAAACACATCTGCACCATTGTATTCTACAGCAAGCTCAAGACTAGTTCAAAAGGAAATCTCTCATGCTAACACTCACCAAGTATTCTTTCAGCAAAGGTCGCTCCTCTGTATGCACGTGTATGTATATCTGTATACCAATACATAGGTAATTACACAAAGGAGGAAAAAGTAGTAGAGGAGCAAGAAGGGAAAGAGTACAGGGGTTTGCAGGTTTGTTCAATCTCACCTCTGTAACTATGCACAAGGCACCACAAGACTAACTTCAATTTCAATTTTTGAATAAGCCTCATAAAATCACCTACACATTTTATGCTGCAAGTCAATTTACATGGTTCCCAAGGAGATAAGTTTTAAAAATCTCATCTGGAATCCACAGATAAAAAAAATGGGGAAACTAGCATAATAAGATATAATGATGAATTAGTCCCTATAGAAAAGTTATCTTTTACTGGGCCCCATCAGGAAAGCCTAGATAATCACTAAACATTTTGTATTTGCTTTTCTTCATACTTATCTGCAACTTCGCATTTTACTGTGCCCAGGCAGAATGGTCTTGATATTCTTTTCCTTTTACAATATATTGAACAGGAATAAAAGACGCGGGAACATTAAGCTACTTGTAAACAAGAATACACATTTTCTATTTGTATGGGTATACATCGAAGCTACCAGGTCATACGCTTTATGAGTTTTACCCACAAGCAAAAGGCATTTTTAAAACAATTGCCATATCAAATAAGCTTCAAGCTTATTTAATATATTAAATTACTTGCAAAATACAATATTGCACTGATCTCAAACTCATGCCATTACTGTTTTTTTCAGCTGCACTTCAGATAAGCATCTGTCCAACATAATACATGATATATTTTTATTTCCTAACACCATACTAACCACTAAAAATGCACTGAATAACGTTTGCATAGGCATCTTTCTTTTCCCAAGTGAAGACAATGTAAACTGTGACAGATGTACAGCACAGAGTGACACAGAAGTATCTTTCTTGGTAAGGCATCCAAACCCCTTGGGAGGCAGACAGCAAGTAAGGAGAAAATGGACAGTAAGCAAGTAAGATTTAGAAGATTATTTATGCATTATAGATCTTACGGCCTTTCTTGCAGTCAGAATAAGATTTACTGGGATACTTGCAAGGACACTAGAGAAATGTGAGCTTAATGCAGAAGAGTGTCTATGTGAAGATTTGAGAAGTGGGAAACATTCAGTTTGGCAAAAAGCAAACATAGCTTCCCAAGGGATTTTTTTCCCTACCCAAGGGAAGGTGTTAAATTGAAGGTCTTAAAGCATCAGCTTTAAGGCATGTAAAAAGTCTGAATTTGGATTTGCTGGAGCTGCATTTTCTACAGAAATGTAAAAGATTCTATTAATACATACACAAAACAGATTCTGTTCTATCTCTATTAGACACTGATTCTGGTAAGAAAAACCTAAATCCAGAAAGCAAATCTGGTCTCCTCTTAAGTCAACAGGATGTCTTCTATTTATCCTACGGACTACAAGAAACAACTCTCATTCAGTAGCTATTAGTTCCTCCGTCTTCTGTCCATAAACCTGCACAGACAATCATCACTACTTTAAATAAGTTTACTGGGAGTTCAGTATTTCTTCAAATGCACCATTTTCATTTAATTCCCCATACAGAAAATTTTATCCAAGTCATTTTCCCATAAAAAAAAAAAAAACAACACGATTTATGCATTTAATAACCTCTTGGACTCCTGAGGAAAGTCAGCTCCAGGACCAAATAGCTGCTCTGTCAAACTAAAAACAATCACTAAAGCTCTGTGTTCATTAGCTGTATGCCTCAAATTCATAGCATCTAGTAAGGTGTGAGCTCCATTTGAAACTTTTGCTAAAACTTCAGTATTCGCAACTTCTCTCCCCCATTTAAATCCTTCACCATCTCCTGCCAGTGGGGTACTAAAAGTGTCCTTTTCTTCAACATTAAGACCTGTTTTCCTGAAACACACAGGAACACTCCGTGTTTTACTTCTCAAATAGGGAAGGGTGTTAAAAATACTCGAGAGGAGACACTGTCAAAAATGACCCATCGATAGAAAACTAAGAGACAATACGGTGTTTAGCATTAGCAAGACAAGTTAAAAAAAAAAGGTTTTCCAGTCACTTGAAGAGATTGATTTTAAGTAGTGATATACAGACAGGAAAGGCTTTTTAATTAAAACAGCTCGGAGTTTTGAATGTTCTTTTTCATAGTTAAACATGTAGAAACCGCAATCCACTATGTTCATAAAGAGATTTCTAAGCAAATGAGAGGTTCAGTTACAGTCTGTGTTTATAGTGCTTACACTTCTGCAAGAACATTTTAACATCTTTTTTTTTGCTTTTCATGCTTTTATATTTTTATGTTTTTAAACATGCAATTCAAATCACTTCAGAGCTCTATTTGAGCCCTCACTTCCCTTAAAGCACTACCTTCGGATCAAAGTCAATACCATACTGTCAGTACATTAAATTAATGCTCCAAAATTGTTGTTTTTCCCCCTTTCTAATTTACTTGCTGTTTCTTGAAGCAAGTTGTTAAAGAGTTTCCAAATAAGTCTAAAGACATCCAATGTATTTTTAACTAGTGAATTACTTTCTTGATTGGCATTGTATCCCCAACGTGTGGCAGCCATTTACTAACTGTGGAAGGTACTCAGAATTTCCAGTACATACCACCACCTCTTCTAACAGTAACTAGAAACACTGGATATAAACATCTAGAATAATACTTTCAGCAAGATATGAAAGATATCATTCAGAACAGATAAGAGATGCAAAGAATATTCTTACACAAACTCACATTACACTTACCCTGTTTTTGTTCAAGGACACAGTAACTGCAAAATTTAGGTAGAGGCGTCCTTCAATGATGAGCTTTTGAGCAATCACTACTTTAAATTACACATAATGTATTTTAATACTTACAAGTAATTAGTAATATAAAAGTAGCTTATAACAAATCTCACTTTCTACTGCAGGTAAAAAGAAACTTTTGACAAACATTAACATGGCAACTGTTACACCATTGCCTCTTGTGTAGGTTTTGGGATAAGACAACCTGGAAAGATTATGTTTTAATCTTTATTCTACCTGACTCGCTGA
>PPHD01016925.1:2585-15315 GCA_002909625.1 Bambusicola thoracicus
TAATTCCCTATATATTTGTAATAAGAATCTGCTATTTACCTGTAAACAATAAAATTAAATTTAGCTGTTTGTCAGGATTCATTTTGCTACAGTGACTCCAGTTGTGAGTTTTAAGACAATATGACATAAATCTAATCATCAGTAAGTACCTCCATCTAAGATATAAATAAAATTTATAGCAAAGTAGAAAAATAAATTGTGACAAACGTTAGCACATGTTGAAGATGGTAGTCTGAATGAAAACACCTGGTAGTTTCCATTACAATTTTTGCTACACATTACTTGCATTCTTTTTTTTTTTCCCCTTGAATTATAATTTCCTGTAGTGATTTGTTAATCTTACTGTTCAAGTTTTTGTGAGTGCCCTCATTTCATGGAGAAAGAGAAAAAATGCAATACATGAAAACCCAGCACAATAGAAAATGTACTTTCTGCCTTGCCACCAATCACCAGGAAGATGAATGTAGCTCCAAGCTTTACTTTACTTCATCAGTGCCATCCAGAGACTGTTAGCTGCACCATCACTTTCAGAACAATTTTTTGGGTTTTGACCATGCCATCTTGAATTTCAGGTTGGATATTAGGAAGAATTTCTTCTCTGATAGAGTGGTCAGGTGCTGGAATGGGCTGCCCAGAAAGGTGGTTGCGTCAAGAATTGTGTAGAGGTGGTACTAAGGGACATGGTTTAGTGGGTAAATAGTGGTGGTAGATGGATGGTTGGACAGAATGATCTTGGAGGTCTTTTCCAACCTTGGTGTTTCTGTGATTCTACGAACTTATTGCAGAGCTTATTGCCATTTGAAAGAGTACATATATGTATATATAGTATATATAATATACACATACTATATTTTAACTTATATAATATGGGTTTCTTGTGACTTATATATCATTATTTCTCAGCCACTATAGGACTGTGTAGCTGACATGATCAGTAACCACTATGTGAATGAACCCTTGTATGTCTGTACAAGGACTTTACTGACATCCTTTAGGTTATCTGTTGATGTAAATATACCAAACTATTCTAAGCACTGAAACTGGTTTGCCAAAAAAGAAGTGCATAAATGTTGTCATGTGTTTGCTATGACACTGCTCAGAGAAAATAAATCATAGATTCATAGAATCATAGAATGTCCTGGGTTGAAAAGGACCACAATGATCATCGAGTTCCAACCCCCCTGCCATGTGCAGGATCGCCAATCACCAGACCAGGCTGCCCAGAGTCACATCCAGCCTGGCCTTGAATGCCTCCAGGGATGGGGCATCCACAACCTCCTTGGGCATCCTGTTCCAGTGTGTCACCCTCTGTGTGAAAAACTTCCTCCTAATATCTAACCTAAACCTCCCCTGTCTCACTTTGAAACCATTCCCCCTTGTCCTATCACTATCCACTCTCATGAACAGCTGTTCCCCCTCCTGTCCCTCCTGTTTATATGCTTCTTTCAGGTACCGGAAGGCCACAATGAGGTCTCCCCGGAGCCTTCTCTTCTCCAAGCTGAACAAGCCCAGTTTCCTCAATGTTTCCTCATAGGAGAGGTGCTCCAGCCCTCACATCATCTTAGTGGCCCTCCTCTAGACCCGCTCTAAGAGCTCCACGTCCTTCCTTTACTGGGGGCCCCAGGCATGGATGCAGTACTCCACATGGGACCTCACAAGAGCTGAGTAGAGGGGGACAATCACCTCTGTCTCCGTGCTGGCCACCCCTTTTTTTAATGCAGCCCACAACACAGTTGCCCTTCCGGGCTGCAAGTGCGCACTGCTGGCTCATGTCCAACTTCTCGTCCACCAGAACCCCTAAGTCCTTCTCCGCAGGGCTGCTCTCAAGGAGATCTTCCCCCAGTTTATATAAATACCTGGGATTGCCCCTACCCAAGTGCAGCACCCTGCACTTGGCCTTATTGAACCTCATTAGGTTTTCATGGGCCCACTTCTCCAGCCTGTCCAGGTCCCTCTGGATGGCTTTCATTCCTTAAAATGTACCGCTCAGCTTGGTGTCATCTGCAAACTTGCTGAGGGTGCAAATATTCACTGCTTGTTTCAAATGTAATTGTTGTTCTGAGATACAGGTTGTATTGGTGATTGTTCATACAAATTTCCAACAAGAAAACAATTTTGATTCAGAGCTCAAGACATTGTACAGAAATCTGTTGTATTACTTCTGTTGTATTACCTGCCCTCTAGGTATGTACAAGTCTGTCATAGTCACAGCTCTGTCAAATTCTGCATAAGAGCAATTGATACAGGTTTTAAAAATAATTTATAATGTAAACATTAATTCTTGCCATCTTATTTTTCCATTCCATAATACTGACTACTAAATCTGTGTTAAAATGGTTGCGGATGCTGAGGTTTTACTCTAGATGTTGAATATTTGTGCATCTCATCACACTGTGCTCTGCACAGAATCGCTAATGAAAATTGCAAGGAAATAAACTGAAATCATTCTTTAAAAACTTCTCAGTTAAAAAAAAAATAAAAATGAGAACATCGTTGAGTTTCAACAGCCAGTCCCAGCAGTAGGCTGCTAGAAAGGAGATGCACCAGAGATGCTATTTTGCCATATAGTCAAGCATTTTGTTCTCAGCAACTCTCACTGTGTGTGCTTGTCATTCCCACTGCCAAACTCGTATTTTTATAAAATTGGCTCACCATTCACATCAGATGCCTATTGCTCATCTTTCGCACTCCCCATTGACTGCTCCTGCTGTGTGTGCTGGTTGCTCAGCCCTGCCAGCTGCTCTTCTGCCTTCAGCACAGAAAATCCCTACTCCCAACTGTGGAGGTGCCTCTTATGAACAACCTTTTATCTTAGGAAGATTTCAGGACCATTGATTCCTCAAAGCAATTGTTACAATAGGGACACTGCCTGAAACTCTTGTTGGGCTCAACCTAAAATTCCCCCATCCCAATGCTCTAGGCAAAAGGGAACATCAGAGCAGGATGAATTGCTCATGGCAGAGGCAGGACCTAGTCGGATTACTATATCTTTCTGCACTACTATTGCTCATCTACAGTTCCTCAACTTTACAAAAGGGGATATCGTTACTGAATGTTATGTATTGCATGCAATGTAAGTGAATCCTTAAAAGCATGCTTTTAGGGTCTTTTTTGCTGAGGTCCTCGCTCTCTCTGTATTAGGTGCTGACAAAGCATCCCTACCCATCTGGTTCCCTTCAAACCCTTGGCAAGAGCTGCTTTTGATTTAAATCTCACACTTGTCTTGACTCAGCAGAGTCTAACTGAAACACTGAAGCATTGGCTTTGTGCTATCATCAAACATCAAAATGTGTTGGAACAAAGAACAAAACAAATAAACTTAGATGAGGAAAAGGGCCACTGCTTTGAGTGTGTGAAGTTATGCAGATCAGCTAGACTTGGCCCTTGCTAAAAACACTGGTAGCGCTGCTAGGGACCAGGAACCTGGACTGTCTGTGAAGGCAGCATGAAGGCGAAGCTTCTGAGTTGAGAGAACACAGGGCCTGTTGCCATGTCTCTGTTTTCCAAGAGAGTGCAGTTAGCATCAAAGTCAGCATCACACATTCAAAAGATGTCCTTTCCCATGCAGACTGATAAATCATCCTGGGGAACATGTTGTACACTCCCACATGTACAGTTCCAAAGAAGGATAAAAGTACTAAATAGGAAGCAGATGTCATCAGCATGGTTCATATTGCTCCTTTGTTAAGAAAGAAATCAAGAAAAAAATACAGCACCTACCTTTATAGATAAAATGAAAGGAGTCAGCCATAGATATAGTAGCTTTGTGTGTTATCCTGTGCAGCAGCATACTTGGATTCCCTTATTTTCCTTCTTTTTTTTTATTAAATATGAGTTTAAGACTTCCAAGCAGTAAATCATAAGAGCTGACAGGGTATTTCTGAGAAAGTGTGTTTCAAAAGAGTGTTGTTTTGTTCAAAGCAAATTGAATTGTGACCTTAAAGGAAGGTTTCTGTAGTTCACAAGGGTTTGGTTACCTTTTGAAAAGGAAAGAATGACCCAAATTTAAAATCTAAGTTCACTGGACCTCCACAATAAAATTAAGAACAAGCAAGCAAAATAATAATAATAATAACAGTTCCTCTGGAACACTCCAGCTGCGTGGAATTACGTCATACATTTAAAACTGTCACGATGGTCAGTTTCTCCTTTCTGTTTCTCCTCAGTCTATTTCTGAGTAATATGTGTTTATATGATCAGACTCTCAAAAAAGAATACAGAATCATAAATTCTCAACTTATACAAGTTGGACAATATATTAATTTTAGTTTTTCTTCCTTTTTAGTGCCAGTAACAAATGTTTTCAGAAAATCGGCAGAAATGTTTATGCTAAAGGATGCTAAATAAAAATATTCATTCTTCTCCCATGACACTACTTTCAAGATCTCAATGGGTTTTTACTCAGGGGCTGTTAAATTAGGCAAAGCTAAACAATTTTCAGGTAACAGTGTAATAGAAAAATGGTGGGAAAAGAAGCAGTATGATTGTCATGGAGTTATCTCGATCAATCTAGATCAACCTATGCCTGTGGCAGGGGGAAAGTAGGCTCATGGGTCCCCTGACTCCCCAGAATGGGAAGGGAAAAGGGAAAGGGGTGGGGGAATGGGAGCTGGGCTCAGAGAGGGAAAAAGAATGGAGCAGTGGCAACGATCTAAGGAGAAAAAACTTATTTTACTAGCTATGATATAGGAATGCAAGATAACACAATATAATACAATCTAATTGAAAGTAAGGGTAATAAATCAAATAAAATAAGAGAGAGAAAGTTTCCGAAACTGAAAGGCCTACTTGATGAAGGTGCACAGCTTGGAAGCACACCCACCCCTCTGCCTGGCTGCCAGAGAGAGGGCCGAAGGAGCCATACCCTGTGACCTCTGTGACGTATCTTCCTTCTCTGACCGTGAGGTCCTCTGGGATATGCAGTTCTTCTCTTTGGAGAAGCAGGTATCTGGAAAGTTGTCAATCCACGGAACTGTAGTATTAACTCTTTAAGTACTCGTGCTGTACATGATGTTATGATGTAGAATATCAATAGCAAAATTACAAAACCATGACAGTGATGTTCCAATACCAGTGGGTAACTGAGGCAAATAAAGGCTTGATAGGTGCACAGCTGTTACTGGGATGGCTATTCTTCCACTGTGGTAGCAATATACAAGTCCTGGAAAAAAGAATGGTCATCTTGTCCTGCTTGTCCTAAGAACCATTGTATGCATGACTTTCTTGTGAGTCATGTTGGAGGCTGGGAGGTTCTCACTGGCTGGTAAATCCCATGAGAATGCCAGCACTGACCTGCCTACTGGAGGGATCCCAAGCAGGGCAGAAACCTAAGCATAAAGAAATTGATGTTCAACAAATAGAGCTGCTAAAATCCTCTGTTCTTGGTTAGACTTTCGTACTGCCATCAGTAGGTGTAAGGATATACAGCTCAAGACTCAACATCCTGGTCAAAATGCAAACACCAGGAGCCTCTCTGCTCCATGGGTATTAGATCAGATGCTTTCACACAGGAAGGTGCAATGATTACACTAAAACGTGAAACATTTGATAACTGCAAGGGGCCTCTGCATGAAATGGTACATGTAATCTCTTATCTGCAAAAATCAGATGTTTGATATGCACTTACTAACTCTGAAGTGCAGATGAAGCATTTATGCATGGCTTTTTTACACGGCATTCCAAATTAAGCTGCTGGTGATAGAAATCCAATAACAAGTTTTCAAGGGCAGTATCAGGAATCATCATCTTGTTCAAATTGCAGTTTTTAATTTAAGTAGAACTTTTTTTGCTAAGATTATTATGTCTTCATAGTTTATTAGTTTGAGTATACACCCACTAAGTTATTTGCATGTTGTGGAATTTTATTTTATATTCAGCAAATGAATGGCATCCAAGAAATTTTAGATTTAATTCGATCAATATTTAATGAATTACAATTATCATTACAACTCAGAGTTTTGCACTGCTATATATTGCTGCATAATATTTAATTAAGGAGTGAATGACACTAAAATATATCTGGAAAATAGCTATCAAATTTAGGCTAAAGAAAAGTAGTGGGATTATTAACTAAATTACAGAGGTCTAATACAATCATTTTCCTAGTTATCAATTTAAAATTTAATTCCACGTGCATTTCCCTAATTTATATTTTTAACTATCTGCAATATTTATGTATAAAAATACACAGAAACTATAATGACTTTTTGGTATTGATGTTTGAAATCTCTGCATCACCAGCAGAAAAAAATCCCAGGCGCCCTATCTGGGGAAATGAGAGTAACACTTCTGCAATTCCAAAAGAGCACCTGCCCTTACACACAAAATAAAAGAGTCAATGGACTTTGCTTATAAATTACCTAGAGATGGTTAGGTAAGTGCTGTGGGAACCAGTCAGACATTAAACAGTCAGATACATTAAATGCTAATATATCTGAACAAAATTTAACATGACGAAGGCCCATGAAAAATACATGTTCAGTGTTAGCCCTCATGTTTAAATTAAAGGTGTGTTTTCCCCAGAAATGCGAGTGAGTGTCAGATAGAAACATATGTATGAACGAATGTGGTACAGAAATTTTGAATGGGGCGGCTGTAAAAGAAAAAAATTAAAGCAATTGAATGATTTATTTTCTGCTTTATTCCAAAACAGTTGTATTTTGTAGCTATGGCTTTTGGGAAAAAAAGAACACCTCATGTATAATTGATATAAATGCTACAGTTTTTCTATCTAGATGTTTCTGAGGAAGGTAACTAACAAATATCTTTCTTTGATTCAGTGTCTGTGGAATCTGATGGCATAAATGCTCTACATTTCACTTCCATGCTGTGGGATCTGTTACACCTCTCTGTTAATCAAACATCATGTTGATGGAAACTTTTAATGTCATGTATGTATTTCTGCTCCAGATTCCAAACTTTCTGTCCTGGTCTCACGTGGCATGCATGACAGGGCACGTTCAGGGTGGGAGCTGCTGACATCACAGAAAAGTGAATTTACACTGTTATGACATCATCACATTTTTATATATTTATTTATGGAAGTATTTATACATTTATGGCTATGCAGCTTGCCCTCTGTTGTGACTCTCTCTGTGAAGGCATGTGCAGAAAATTCTGCATGAACTTAATTGCCAAAATGAGGCAGAGACCGAAGGTTTGCTCACTGGGAATTTTGTTCCAGAGAAGTGAATCTGAATCTTTCCATATGAATTCATTGGAATGGATGCAAGCAATGACCCTTTGGCTCTTCAGAATTCAGGTGCAGCATTCTCATGCAGTAGCTCCTGGGTTCAGCTTGGGCTCTTGCTATTACCTGAGAACAGGATGAAGAAGCTCTTTACTGACATGGTTGTGGCTCTTTTTGTTCTTTTCTGATAGCAGCCAATATCTTTGGATACTGCTACTACTTGTGGGTTGCTTTCAGAGGGAGTATCCATTAGTTTTCCTAGAAAAACTGAAATGGGAGAACCAAAGATAAAGTGTGGGGAGATGGGGAAGGTCTGTAGGCTTCTACTTCTGACTTAAAGGACACCAAAGATGATGGATTGGGCTCTCTGAGAATGGTGAGGAAAGTTGGACAAGAATAACTAATTTGCATTCAGGATATTTCTCTCCTTTTTTTTTTTTTTCGTATGTTATTTATTGAAATTGACATGTAATTCTGTCTGTTTTCTTTATAGAAGCTTCATCTAGATCTATTCCCAGTGCATAAAATAGTATATGCATTAAAATGCCCAATTTATTATCCTCCTCTAGGCAGTTTTTTGTTTATTCCAAGTGCTGAAGCTAGACAATTTCACTCTTAAGAATAATGCAAGATTTTACCAAGTGTGACAGTTTAACATGGGAACAGCTTATCTTGGGATCTGGTAAAATTTCTGCAACTTAAAATCTTTAACTCAGTATTGAATATTAGGCTAATAAATAAATACAATCATATGAGAAGTTATGATTGCAGGAAGGAAATTACTCGGCAATACTGTGTGATCTGCAGTATGTAGAAAGTGCCATTTGGGTTATAAAAATGAGTCCACTCTGGCCTTAAGGGCAGTAAGTCATAATCATGAAACTAATAGAGACAGGAATGAGCTATTGATTGATTCTTGCTTTTCATTGATATGCAAAGTGTGTGTTAACTAGAACAAGAGAATGAGATGGGGGAATTTTTTTCTGAAGAAGGCATAGAGAGCAAAATAATTTTAGTGGGTTATTCTTATGATTTTTTTTCTGTTTTTTTTTCCTAATTTAAGATAAATTGCAGTGTTTTTATCTAATTAGTTTTTTGTGTGTGTGATTAGATACTGAATGTGCTGTTATAAAACAAAAAAAAAGTGCTAAACACTGTCAGTTGTAGCTGACTGAAAAGGAATATCTAACAAATAGAAGGTATTTTTAGCATAACAATAAAATTCCTGATCTGAAGACTTTTGTCATTTTAATTAACGTTAGAAATATGGTATGTGATTCTGGACATATGACGATTTACCCTGTTTCAGGCTCCAGTGTTGACTGGTGGCATCTTGTCAACTGACGGAAAATACTTTGCTAAAAGCAAATTAAGAGTATAAAATTCTTAAAAAAAAAAAAAAAAAAAAAAAAAAGTAATATACATCCAAGCCTGGAATGTTTATTCATGTAAAGGATTTAGTGCAGAGGTGATGTAGGGCACAGCCTTGTTTAGAAGGTACAGGACTAGACTGTTAATTTGCTATTTTATGGTCATAAGTCATATTTTTAAACAATGCACTTGTGTTCTTCTTGTTTCCTAGTTGTCATAATATATATACATATACATTTAATGGAAAAAAAATGCCTAACTTCTGATATTATTTAGACATGCAAAGTATAACTTCCACATCTGATGCTATTCATCACATCCAAAATTAATCATCAATGACAGAACCCAATATCCAATTTCAAGCAAAGACCAATAATTATTGTGGAAATTAAATTGTCTTTCATACCATTTCATTCTCAAAAGCTAATAGTTCAATGGAAATGGATTTTTAAAGGAAAAACCTGATCATATTATATAATCATTCTGTAGGGTCCTGCATCTCATATTTTAACATTTCAAACTCCATTTTAAATCAGAATTTGTTGAAAAATAGTTTACACTGTTGTTATGAATGTCACAGTCCTGTAACACTTCTGAAGTGGTAATAATATGATTTGGAAACTTGAAAGAACATTATTTTAATCCTACTGAGACAAATGCAGAGGAAGCAACAAATAGCAGGAAATTATAATGTTTGCAATGGCATTTTTATCTCATCTTTTCCCTCTTCTGTTCTACTTGATAGCAGAGAAACTGACCATTTCTCCAAAATAATTTGCTATTTGCTGTTCTGTTATCCTTCTCACTTCACACCAAGAGAGATGAAGACTTAATGGAGGATGGAAAATGCATTAAAAGCATATTTATTTTTAACTTTTCTGCCATAAGTACTAGATAGCTCATGGCCAAGAAATGAGTGACAAAAAGGCTCATGTACTGCAGATGGAATCAAGGGAGCTGTTGTACTTAGAAGAGAAAGGCTGGTTTTGGCCCTCTGTTCCAGGAAGTGTTTATATTTCACTTTAAAGGCATGTTCAGCTTTTAATTAAAAAAACAAAAACCAAAAACCAAAACCCAAAAAACATGTTGATTCATTATTTTGTTTTGAAATTATAAAAAGGCTGAACACTTCAGATGAGCATTTCTACAATGAACAGAAATTTCGCTGCCCCATAACATCTCAAAGTTATTTCACAGCCCTTCCATGCTCTGCTGGTACAGGTTCTTCTCATTAAGATTTCTGCTTGCTTCGCACTAGCAGTGTTGCACTATGTTCCAATGACAAAAACAGGGTTTGTTTTGTAATTTTTTGGAATATTGTTTTCCTTTTATAAAAGTGATCTTTTTCTATATATATACTCCTGGAAGTCCAAGAAGTGAACCATCATCAGAAATTACACTCGGTGGAACCCAGTATTTGCCTGCACCCTATATGCTGTACTGTCATCCTCTGCTGACCCTATCTGAGACCTATACGACCTAAGAAGAGGAGGACATCAACAACAGGCTTAAATTTACAGTTGAGGGATCTCTCCTTCTACTGGGAAATTCTTGATGTCGTGTGTTGAAAAGAGGATGAAAACTGGATACCAGATAGTACCAGAATGTCTGCTTTGAGATTAACTTTGAACAATAAACTGAAGGCTGAATAAATTTGAATATTTTCAAAATAGTCTTGGCAAACAAACAAACAAAGAAACAAACAAAAAAACAAAACAACAACAACAAAAAAAAACTCGTATGTTTCATTGGAGTGACATATTAATTATTGATTATGCTTAGTGAATATGTTAATATGCAGAATTCAGGAGATTTCTGCTGCCCTGCTGTGCTCTCTAGGCCCTCATACATTTTTTAAGAGGTATCTGTAGGACACAGCATCTGGGTGTATGCCAAGACACCATAATGAAGACCACATACAGAGTTCAAGGGCAGACTCTTGTCCTTCAGAAATAGCATCAGAAACTTTTTTTTGTCTGACAGTTGTTCTTGAAATTTTAAATTAGATTGTTCACTTGATCCCTGTGTATACAAGGCATATTATTAGTGTTTTTTTCTTCAGCTGGGGACATAAAATAAAGTTTAAGCTGATTTTCCATCTTAAATGGAGGGGAGAAAAAGAAGTTCAAATAAGTTAAGGTCAACGACCTAGCAAAAAATGTGTTAAAACTTAAGCATCTCTCCTGTGTGCATTTGCAGTGAGATTACAAAAACTATTAAGTTTTCTGTCTTCTTGTTGCTTTTAATATGCAGGTGAAATAACTAAATGTTTCTGCTGACGAGGCCTTGGCTGTGGTTTTGAATACAGCCTTGAGCAAAGGCTGATGTTTAAATTGCTTCACTCTGAAGATCCCTGGGGTGCTCTGAAGCATGTGCAGGGACCCTGGAAAATGCATTCATAAACTTTTATGGTTTATACAATAACACATATTAATGTGGTGGCAATTAATATAGCAACATAGTGATGAAAACGAGAACAGATACTGTGGTATTCCAGACTTTACAAAATGTGCTATTGTAAGCCTTAACAGTTGTGGGACTGAAGTGCATCTTAAGATCATGTTATCACAGGCACTCTATGAAGAGGTAAAGAATCAACCTTGAAAGTAGTAGATTGCAAAGAAAAAAAAAGTCTCTTTTTAATGCTTTGAACATTGAATTATTTAAAATCTGAGATTTTAAACAGTGAAGAGCACATCCTGGTGTGTTGATATATAAAAATTCCAAGTGAAGTAAGAGCTAGGAGTTGCAGCCCTGAAACCAAAGATCATCCTTCCTTGTTTGGCTTTTGGAGAGAACCTGCTGGTTACAGGACAGTGTCCTGTCGATGCACACCAGGCTCACTGTTTGAGGAGATCCAGAAACTGGCTGTTGAGCTCTGTTCCTCCTGTGTCCTTCAGTTCAGTTTTCTCTGAGGAAAAGGAAGGATTCACAGACTGGCTCCAACTGGTGCTCTCTTTGGGATCTGCCTGATCCATATGAAAAACTTGAATCCAGTCCAGCGATCCTTACACCGAAGTCTTCTGTATAATGAGCTTAAGGAATAGGTCACAACTCAAAGTGCTGCTATGTCATATAAATTTCATATGAGATTTTACCCCAAAGCCTGGAGATGTCATTGACAACATCTGTTAGAGATCCCCACAGTCAATAAAGAGGAAAGTTTTGCTTGTATAAAACAATAGCCTTCAGCTGATTGAGGATGACAATTTCTTATTTTCTATAGAAAAAGCATGGGAGAAGGTAAGATTTCTCTTTGTCCCGGGGAATGTATTTTGTATTGATTCCTCAGCTGTGCAAGAGAGATGAATTGGTACAGATTGACTGCTGAGAGAAATTGGAATGGAGGAATAGGTAGAATGCACAGAAAAGATAATTCTGTAAAATAAATAGAGAATATTATTACAAACAAGGGTCTGCTGAGGTAAAAATCAGAGGAAATCTGAGTAGCTGAGAATGCTATTCTCAGCAGATACCACTAATCTCTTCTGTTGTGCAAACGGGTGAGAGGGAATTGCTTTTTGCTTGCCTACTTGCAAATGAGAGAGTTAGTGCCTTGCTTTCTGGGAGTAACAATAAATTGTTGTGTAACAGAAAGGTCTCCTCTTGTCTTCAGATCTAGCAAAAAAACCTTGATTTTTATTGATTCCAAAGTACCATCTTGGGATGCATGAATACACAGCTTCCAGTCACTCCTTCCACTGCAATAGAACATGCTCCTGCTGATAATATTCTATACCACATATATCACACTGACATATCATATATGATACAACTTACATGGTATCCCAGAATTCAAGATGGGTAACTTGGGAGGGAAAGTACTTTTTCTTCACATTTATAGAAAAACAGTCTAACTGAATGGTTTTGCAGAGGGCACAGAACATCTTGCATCTTTGCTGACTGGATATGTTCTTCAGAAAGAGTATGCAGATTTATTCTTAGTCTTTTTCATTAGAAAAAGAGGGATTGTTCCTGCTTCTGGAACCAGCTGTCTTCAAAAGTCTGTGCTGAAAGTCTGGAGTAAATTGCTGGTGGTTATTATCTGTGTTAATCACGGAGGCATGAAGTCAATCTACAGAGGATGTTGAAGTAGCACTCAGTACTCTCAGAATGTATATTTGTTGTTGTTTCTATTTTTTCTTTTCCTTTTCCTTCTTCCTTCTTTCT
>PPHD01016926.1:0-15314 GCA_002909625.1 Bambusicola thoracicus
TTTTTTTTTTTTTTTTCTTGTGTTTATATACACAGGACAGCCAACAAAGGTAAAGAATTTTTCCCTCCATAGATTAAAAAAAAAAAAAAAAAAAAAGGATAAAAAAGAAAAAAGAAAGAAAAATATCATCTTGTAATTAGCTTTGGTTTTCCTGGAAGCAAACTGAATCAAAATTTATTTCAAAAATGTTCTGAGGTTCAGCATGCAAAACAGTTAAGTTTCTGTTTTTCTTGGCCCCTGGCAAGAGTACCATCTGGTACTTCACAGCTTTGGTTTCTACCTGTTCCCAAAGAACACAGCCTGTCCATGTAACCATGTGTCTTAGGAGGAGGAGAGAATAATATTCCAGACTGCTTTAGTGAAATCTGGACAAACAGAAATTTCAGCTCAAATCAGGGCTGTGGGTTAATGACTTGTTTGTTTCATTGCGTGAGGAGCCAGGGTAAAAATGAACTATTTGTTTTCATTTGAAACTCTATAAAAAGTAACAGGATTGAAGTATTATTGTATGTATGCTGGAAGACTGAAGCCCAAGTCATCTGCTGCTGTTTTTGTCTCTAGGCCATGCCTCATTTACCAGGATGAAATTCTTGGGGAAGTTTTTGGTCTCGTCTACACTCCGCTTTACAAAAGCACTGCCAGTTTGTACTGTATAACCAGCTGTACTAAGTCACATTCCAGGCTTGCTTCCCCCCTTCTATAAGCTGATTATTAGAGAGTGCAGAGAGCATAGTGACATTTTACAACAAAGGAAATAAAGAAGACTTATCTGTAGTAGCAAGTTTTCCCCTTTTCCTCTTAGTTTTGAGAGAAGAAATCACAGCTAACAATATCACAGGCAACGTAGACAAAAAGTTCGGCAGACAGGTACTCAGACACTGTAATCAGAAAGACCCTAGCAATGCCTTTAACTGCAGGACAGCTAAAGGCAAGTGCAGAAACAAATTTAGATTGAAAGTAATGTAGATACTCCTGGTTCACAAAGGAAAGCCAGCTTTGTTCCTTTTTGCAGTCAGCACGTCACGGAGAAAAAAAGGAACTTATCTGTAAATCTCTTTAAAGCATGATCCCTATGAGAAAATAAAGAAGGAGGCAAAAACAAGCTACACTGAAGTAGAGGGGAGTTTGCAGCACGGCATTGGACTCTGATTACTGAGGATAAGCCAAACCTGTTGTAAACAATAATGCAGTAATGTGAAGACACATGCAAAATTTGGAAGAAAATGCATGATGTTCTCCAACCGAGACATGTTTACATTCCTTGTAGCTACCACAGAAAACTTACATAGTCTTTACTTATACATATAGGTAACGAGGACTGGATAAAGTTCTAGGTAAGTTTTCCGAGTATGTTAACTAGAACTGATTTCTGCATTGAAAAAGAAACAAGAACTGACTGAAAGACATTCTTTTAAGAGCCCCCCGAAGTGCTACACATTTCTTTAAGAAAAAGTGTCTGACAGGCAAATGTTTACAAAGTTAGATCCAGCCCCCCTGCCCAGCACACAAAAATATCAGCCACATACTTTACAAACCTTACATTCAGGAGTTTGCACTAGTGGAAAGACCAAACCAAGACAGCTTTTGCTGTATCACTGTTAAACTGCTATATCTCCAAGTTCACAAGAAGATATAAGCTTATAAACAGATTTTTCTTCTGCAGCCAGTTTCTAAATTCTGAAATTACTAAAACAAGGAATAAATAGGAAAATAACCTACTCATTAGCTTTCATTTCCAGACAGTATCCAAAGTACTGTTAAGCATGTATGCATTTTTGACAAATACCTCTTACCTGTAAAAGAGCAATGTTCAGATTCCTTACTAGATGTTATCGTCATGACAAGTCAAACAATCTTTTTTATAAAAGGTTGGATGTCTTTTCAATAAAGCATGTGTGTACGGTTTAAAAAAAATTAAAAAAAAAAAATCAAAACACCATCAGAGTCTCCCTTCCCTCACTGTCAGTCAAAAACAAGTTGGAATAAGTCTGAGTTGAAATTACCTGAATAAAGAGACTGGAGAGAGAGAGGGAGGAGAGGGAGGGAGGGGGAAAGAGAGAGAAAAAAAAGTCTGAGAGGAGACTCAGTGATGTCAGCAGTGTGTCTTAAGGAAATCTACAGCTGAGCCCAGCAAACTTTATAACTACACAGCACTCGACACCCAGTTACGTGGTAAGCAAATACCTGCTTAAGAGGAAACTGATGTACTTTTAAAGAACGTCAGTTAATCTTTGAAGAAACTTTAGCCAAGCTGATCAAAGTCCCTTAAAGGCCTTATTGCCTAAATAAATAAGTTTGCAAGTGGTTGTATAATGCTAAGAGCAGGAAGAATTAAAAGTCAACGTTATTGATTACCATTTTCCTGTTGGCAAAAGGGAGGCTGAAACTCATCTGAAATACATTCGTACCAGGGTTGTAACGCACTGAGCTGTAGCAGCCACAGATGCAGCTGAAATCCCTGACCACCAAAGTTTCCAATCTGTTTAGCCACGACGCTCTTCCTCTTTGATGATTAATTCTGGGTTGGTTTCAGTGCCTTTCTGCTCAAATAAGAGTAGATGGAAAAAACACAGATAATGCTGATTAGATTAGGGGAAAGTTGGGTACCTTAAATAGAGTGAGGAAGAGGTGTGAGTGCTTGCTGTCCGCAGAGCCTGCATTCTACCATAGGTATCATACTGGTGTTCAACAGGATTTCCAGAACAGAACAAAAGGGGCTGCTGTAAAAGGGAAGGCAATGTAGCACTAGAAAGACTAATGTGGTTGCCCTTGGATATCATTCTTCTGTGTCTATATTCCCAGAGGTAATTCTTCCAGGAACTACATATCTCAACAAGTGTGTCCAGCACAGTCCAACAGCATCACCTGCAGAGCCATCCCACAGCACACTGATGCCAGGTTGCTTTCACTCCCTTATGCTCAGGGGAAAGAGGAAATCAGCGCAGGGTGAATAGTTTAGTAGCAAGATTCTGTGCAACTCAGACTCATAGAGAAGACATTAGCAAAGGTAAAATCTCTCCTTTCGTCATCAGCATTGATGATCAGACATTTAAATTCATTAACAGGCATTATTACTGTCATGATATGCAACCATAGGAAACTAAAGGATGGAATTCTGCTGTCATGTGGTCAAGTATGTAGGCATTCAGGCAGTGCCAGTAGGCAGCAGCTGTTTTGCATTTAAAAGGACAACAGTTAGATGAGATTTTTTTCTTCCTTTGCCAGAGACTGAGGAATTTCACACGACTTGGATTGTTCCCCAAATCCATGAACCTGTTACACTGGTATCTCTTTCTCTATATTTACTATGAGGGAGATGGCAACAGCTCCTATCAGTTTTCATTATAAAATAAATGCTTGTGAATGGATTTTTCTGCTTTCAGATAGGCACTTCTATTTACAGAACCCTCTAAAATGTCATGGGATGAAGCACCTATGCTAGAAATTCTTTTTCACTATCCAGTGAAATTATGTTTAGTTGCAGCTGAATTATAAGTTACTAAAACTCCCCACTTACAACTTTGCTTTTCTTTCTTCTGTTAAAGTTCGGAAAGTTGCTCAAATCATAACCAAATATTAATACTCTAATATGCTAGTCCCACACATTCTCCAAATCAGCATCCTTAGCAACACGCTGCCTGAGAAATCACATGTAGTATTGGGGGTCATTAGCAGAGGGTTATACTGGGATAGAATTGAGGCGCTTCACACTCTGTGCCACAAACATACTACAGTTCAGTTTTTAATTACTGTGCTGTTTTGCTAATACCCAGTGGATTTCTGTCACATTCTAGAAGACAGATAAATGGGCAGAGGGATATTTAAGCTGTATGAACATTCCTCAACTCAGCACATCTTACTTGAAAATTTAAATACTTTTCTTTGAACATACATTTTCATCCATCCATTTAGCAGAGAGCAAATGGGTGATCAGGGCTCTAAGTAGGAAATCGTGAGTACAAAACCTGTCTTCCCGGAAGCTACAGAGCAGTTTCAAGAGATGACCGAGTTGATCTCATCATCCATCTTCTCATTCCCCATTTTCCCTCTGCTTTAACTGCACTATCCATTACTCAGTGCATATCCAGAAGGGATGAGGAAGCACAGGACATGGGTTTCCTCAGCTCAGCTGCCTGGCAATAGCTGTCTGTCCTCAGCTCTTGTTGCTCCTTTATTAGTAATAATCTTAAACAAGCATCGTTTCCTGATCATATACTCCTGGATTGTTCCCACACTGCTGCTGAGGTGGGCTAATTCCCTGGACAAGTTAATTTGTTAGCTCATGCTCTTCAAAATCTGTAAACTCACATACTATTTTTTAAGTTTTACTTCTATGCTAGTGCTCATAAACCCGTCTCCTTATAGCAGCAAGAGGTAATAGTTTGAGCGAGATATGTTTAAATACTTATCCAAATGTCTACAATCAATATAGCTGAGCGGGAAGTCCTGTAACGATAAGAGGGCTTGGCTCAGGCTATTTTCAGCTCTTATGTACAAAGGAAATTGTATGGAGCATAGCCTGGAAAAGAGTATAGTTAGTTAAAGGCAAAATAAACTATACTGTGTTAGAAAAAGTTAGTCTTTCATATCAGACCTGTACCTCCAACTTATCTTCAATCCAAAACTCAGTTCCTTTACGGAAAAAGTGCTTTGGCCTTCCCAAGTGTTCTGTGTTCTCCGTTCATAAGGATGTGCACACCAGGGAGGGAAAGAGCCACAGTGACGCTCCAAGTCCTATCTGTTCTTCTCAGATTCAAAACGCTAAAAAATTTCCTGTTCCTGAAAACCCCACATTCATGACCTAAAAGCCATTAGGTAGAGCATATAAAGACAACCAGACACCAAACTAGAAACGGACCTTGCACAGAATAAAATCAAGATGTCTTGAACCTACATGTCACCTAAGAACAACTAAAGATCTCTTTGTAATTTTATGCACTTAAATATTCATGTAAAGCTCACCCTTGTGTCCCTAGCCCAGATCTTCAGAAGCACTGAGGATTACAGCTCCCAGAGAAATCACTCAAACGCCTAATACTGTTGCTACGTAGTCCCTCAGATTCAGACTTCCTCTGTAACACTGGCAGTAGTATTTCAAAGCAAATCTTACAGTTATTCTGCGACAAATAAAGTGAAGATGGGGGAGGAAAAGCACAAAAATTTACCTCTTGTAATAGCACATTTATTTTTAGTGCACCCTCAGAATCAAAACAATTTAGTAAACTGTTCAGTTCTGCTGGCTCCAGGCCAGAAGCACCCTGCCATGATCTGTGGTGCTTTGCATTCTGCAGCAATTTCAGTTCTGCAGCCAAAACACTACTTTTATGTTTCAGTACTAAACTATTGGAACTTAATGTTTTCTGCATGTACCAGCTGGCTTTCCACCTTCATCTACACAAGTTATTTTTTTCTACTTTTATTACAGGCTTTTGAAAAATTGCATCAATAATACCAAGGCCTTCACTTAATAGAAGCATAGAAGAAAAGCCGGTAGGAATGCTTCCTAAATTGTCTATGGGCTCATTACTTCAGAATGTGCCTTGATTTGAAAGAAAATACTATAAAACCAATGCAAGAGAAACTATTCATATACCGCTAACGAAACGTAACACACAGTGCAGAACAAAGCCCAAATACCATTTTCTCAACCATTATTTGAATTGTACCAAGCAATTCAGTACGAGACACCTCCAGGATTAAAACTATTTCTGATAATTTTATATTTTTTTTAAAGCACATTGCTGTGCACATGAGAGAATATAATTAAAAAACAAGAAACTAACGTAAAATTTGTTTTCCTACTCATAACCTTTTTAGAAGATCCCCTACAGCTAAAGTTTTACTGACTTTCTTATATGGAGATAGAAAAATATACTTTTCAAACCAGAACACTTGAACGCAAGACATGAAAAGTATTTAACCCAAAGCTGGATCTTGTTAAACACAGAGAAACCTTTCTGCAAGTTTGCATTTTCTTTACTGTGTGTTTTCTTTAATTGTTTTAAAATAGTCTCCTATTTTTGATATTTTTCTTCTGTGAATTAGAGTATTCATTTGTGGATAAGTGAACTGTGAATCAAACCATTCATCTGTTCCTTATTGTCAGAATTCTTGATAAAACAAAACTCACTATACACATTCCTCTGAAATTAGTTAAAACTTTAGGTGCTTTAGGAAATGCGATTCTCTAAACATCTATGTACAAATGAGCACATGAAGTTTCCCACTCCAAGGAAATCAATAAGCATGCTCTCACTGCAAATGTGCACTGTTAGGAACCTTGATGCACATTTTGCCATCTTCTGTCTTTTGTCACCTCTGTGTGACATCGCAACAGTGGCAGCAGCAAGGAATTCACGACATATTACCTAGCCTGCTACAGTTTAAAGCAGTGGTTTGTGTACAAGCTCTCTACCATATGTTCTTTGCATTAGGAGTGGTTGTGGCTGACAGCGTTGTTCCTAAGGGAAATTTAAGCACATGAAAAGCACATAATTGGAACGGGATTTTATTCCACTTGACGAGCTTCACACGGAAGGATCTGGCTGAGAAGGGCCCAGCTCTGTTCTCAATGAAGCAAGCAGTGACCTTCTTGGAAGTCGTGTTACCACAGCAGTTAGTGCTTTCAAAAGCTTCAACTTCAGCTCAAATAACTTGGCTTCATGAACACTGCAGTTGCTGAAATGTGTCTTATCTTTTTGCACTCAAGAAGGTATTCTTCGTATGACTACCTAGGGGTTTCACAGCCTTATGAAGACTATTGTCGGGATAGGGATAGAAGGGCTTGAATGGTGAACCTGATCTTCCATGCCTCAGGTCCTGCACAGAGGTGTTGCTTCTTGATGACAGAAGTATTCTTATGTTACTGCCCAAGATCTTAAATGGATGATCAAGTGTCAGGAAGCTCTAGAGAGGGAACACTGTCCTGAGAAAAGCCATTCATTCCCATGCACTTTTGGCTGCGTTTTCCCTGACACTGGAAGTGAGCCTCTGGTTTTGGTTCTAGCCCAGAGATGGGACAGATTCATAAGCAGGAATTAAATTCAAACTGACTTTCCACAGCAGAGTGAAAATGAAAATGGGCTTCAGATCCAAGAGGGATATTTTCCCCCAGTCTGGTCAAGATGTCGGGAGCAGACAAAATTCACCTCAAAATCCTGGAACCCAGCCACTTGTCTTTGTTTTCTGAGACTGTGGTGGGTGCATGTTCAGTTTGCTGCTTCACGAGCCAGCAGGACACATAAATCTCTCTATGGGAATGATCTGCTCACATCGCTGGTAGAACCTCTGCAGGCAAAGATGCTTTCTATACCCCTTTCATGCTCCTCCTCATAGGAGCAAGAGCAGACAGCTCTCCAGATCATTTGAGTTATAGTTATAAGTTAAAGTTCTAATATAATATTTGTTTTGTTGCAATAGGATCAAATCTGTAGTTATGGAAAAGTATGCTCTACAGCACTCAAATCCAAAAACCATTCTCAGCTGTAAGCAGGATTTCTGGTGAAAGAAATGGCTAGTGGTTGTGGTCCAGAATTGTTGCTCCAGGGGATTCTGGGAGAAACAGGGCTGAAAGCAGTCAGTGGTGAGAACCTTTGACCACTAGTAAGGGAAAAAACTTCCTCTAATCTAACATTTTCCTCTACATCATCCACGATGGTCAGTCCCCCTGGAGTTTCTGTGGCTTCTCCTCAAGCCATGATTCTGGGGTGTATGAACTTAAGTAATTACAATTAGAGACACTCTGATTACCAGAAATCCTTCTGGGAAATGTTGGAAAGCTCAAAGTTTTTGGCCACTGGATCCCTTCATGTATTGATGTGTTTCCAATGGGCATGAAAAGCATTCCTCATTGAAAGAAAAACTAATATCTTGTCAATATTTGGCTCTGTATCATAAATCATAGATACATGATCTATAGATAGATCTATAGATACACAGATACAGATACATAGATCATAGATAAAAAACCTCATACCACTGTCTCATCCTATTTCTTCAACAACACTCTTGACAGAAAGAGGAAGGGAAATCTCTCCCAGCCTGATTTCAGATGCTTCAAGTCATTGAACGCCTAGAATGAGTTCTGTGAACTCTCCTAATTCTCAAGCACATTTCTTAACATTGACAGTCTAGGCTAGAATCCAGCAGCTAAGTTAGTCTTTTCCCCACCTTTGAAACTCAATGTTGTTTAAATGGAACTCCACTTTGGAGCAACTTGAGATATTATGGATCTTTTTTTCACTTGGAATTTTATTTTCATGAGCAGCATTAATGTCCCTGTGAGAATACGCATTCTGGACTTCCTCTTACTGAATTTCTTTGAGCTGTGAAAGCCTGTAACTATCCGGGACAAAAAAATGGCATTACTGGTACCAGCTTCAGATACCCAGACTAGGCAGCCTCTCAGGAAACAGTATGAAAAAGGCAGACCAAATTAAATGACAACTTCTGTGTATTTTGAAAGTGTTGTTAAGGAAAATAACTTCTGGACAATTGAAAATAGCTGACACATGTACTTTGTCAAACTTTATCGAAGAGGGTTATGAACTGAACCCATAGACAACTATTGGACTGACAGAACCTATGACACTACTGAATATGCACAAAAAGAAAGTAATAAAGGGGAGGATACAGAGTCTGAAGCACAGGGCGTATGTACAAAGACTATCACCAGGCTTACTGTCTTTAGTATAGATCATGGCATCTCTAGTACAGAAAGATTATGAAAGTGGTTTTCCAAGAGAAAAGTGCAAACATTTGACCAGAGAGTGCTAAACAGACTTAAGATCAAAATTTGTAGAAGGCAGAGCTGTTATCATATACATACTTTATTCAGCTTTGAGAGCAAGTAAAATATAATTCAAGATGTTACGGGGCAGAAAATGATTGCTTCATGAAAAGAAGATGGCACAGGGATGTTGGCTGCACCCGCTGTCACTGTGATTGCACCATAGTTTCCATTGTAGCCTCCTATTTTCATACGCCATGATTGTTTCAAAATGCTGACCTTTGGGGCTGCATTTTTCCATGCTTGCTCCCTGCCCCAAAGGTGAATTCTTTCAGAATGTCTGAGCAAAATCTTTTCAGGGACCATGGCTATTATTTTTCAGCTGTTGTCAGGACAGTTTGCCTGGGGCAAATTGTATAGCAACTTCTTTGTTCCTCTGAGCTATAATAAATACTACCATCCATCATGTAAGGCAGAAAATTAAAAGCATGGAAAACAATCCTTGTTTTAATGTTTGCAAGTTTTGACTGTTTAGGCTTGCAAATGGCAGCAGGTAGTGGCAGGCGAGATCAAACTGGGAGATACTGCAACGAGTAAAAGGCTCTTTTAATGTGAATTATTGACACTATTCATATCAGAAAGTTTTAGTCCTCAGGAACTCTATGATACAGAGCCAAATATTGACAAGTAGTGTAACATAGGGTCTTCAAGACACAGCAATACAACAAGCAACACAACAGGAAATGATGTTTTGTCACTTTTAATGTCTTGTGTTCGAGATATTTGCTTTTCACAAGCACACTGTTAAAAAGTAAAACAGTATGCATTACATGTTGCCATAAGTTAACTGGTTTACTAAAAGTTTAGATAAGTTGTTGACAAAAGTGCATTAGATGTCCTGCATTTCTCAGAAGCAGGCTATTTGTAGGAGTCTTGAACTATGGATATTGATGCTGAACTATTGGCACCCATGCTTGAAAACACTCTCAGGCTCTTACAGACCACAGACTATGCATGAGAATACAGATGATAAGCACCATTCAAAACCAAAGACAAATCCGAAACAAAATCCCATGTCTACAATTAAGACATAGCACCCAGGTGGCCTCATATAGCCCCACACATTCTCCTGATTTTATCGTTCACGGAAAATATGTCTGAAAATTACTGTACAGACAGGAAAAGCCAGTCTCCCTATAGGACACAATAAAGTCTAGAACTGTCCAAAGGTCTCTGGGAGTACAAATATATCTGTTTCAGAAGGTTTAGTCTATAAGCATGCACACTCTACAGGCTTCAGTTTTATTTGGTGCCAAGTTGCAGGCAGAGAAAATTTGGTTGCAACATGATCTTTTAACACTGATGGGGAGGCCATTAATATTCATTAATATTCATTTTCTAAGGATTGTTCTTACAGGGATTTCAACCAGATTTCAAGGCACAAGCTGCATGAAAATCTGAAACAGACTTTGTAGAAGCAAGCAGAATGGCTTCAGTGAAGCATAGACATTACAGAAGACAAAAGAAAAGCTACACTGAAGCCTTAACTTGTGCATTTTTCAGGCAGATTGGGATTCTCTCCTTGAGTTTCTCTAGGCCTTCTTTTTTGTCATCTCCCAAGCACTTAAAAGACATCAGGAACTGAACAGCATTGCTGCTTGTTCCTCCATTGTGTCCGGTTTGACTACATCCCAGCATAAGGTGCCATTCCACTTACCTGAACCTATTCAGAGCAGCCCATTCAGTCTGTTTCTTGGTTAACTGACCTTGGTTTCATTTGCATTACTATCTCTGACATTCTGTTATCTGTTTGATTTCTGCAATATTCCCACCCTCATAATCTTTTCAGGTTTAGCTGTTCCCATGCCTCAGTTTCACCTCCTGCCCTCTTTCCAGTTTCTTCATTTGTCTTCAGATGATTTCACTTTACACCTGCTGTTGTTTCAACTTCAGCCTTTCGGTGCCTGATTATCTACTGTTCTTGATAATGTTGTTCAGTTCACAAAGTCATGTGGTTTATGTGCTGTCTGGATATATGCTATTTTATACTAAATATGACTTTTCAATGAAGTACTTTTAATTTTCAAACACGACAGAATTCCTAGAAAAATGAAGTTTATAAGGTATGCAAAGTAATCTGCTTCTGTAATTTTCTCTTCAAGTTGCAACTAATTTATGTGCATGGCAATCACTGTTAAATACTTCCCCCAGTTTTGTATGGCATTATGGCATCTGAAAATATCTGTCATATATGCAATTGCCCCTACATGTGGAACATTTTGTTCACTAATACATTCACTATTTGCAATACCTGATTAAAAACAAAAAGGGGGATGCTGAATTCATACTGTTTTGTCATTTGTTATTTTTTTATGTGAAGCAATTGCTTGATCCCCATAAATTCTTACAGTACAGCTTTTATCCAGGCACTTATTTGGAACCCCCTATAATTCTTTGACTTCTCATAACACATCTCAACAGAATGCCATGATAAATCCAGCAGAAACAAGGACGCTCATTTGCTTCCACTTACTGTAATTTTTCCATGTTCTACCAGAGTAGAACTCTTGACCAGCGATGCTCTTGACACTGATTTGAAGTCATGCTGTCCCTTTTCCCTACTCCACATGTAACTACAGCCTGTTGACAACTGATTTCATCAGGACAATGAACTTATACCTCTGGATTGCTTGGAATGAGAGGAACTCTTTTCCTCAGGGTTCATTCAACTATTTTCTTTATTCAGCTACTTCATACCTCCACTTGCTCCAATATACCTTTTCGAATTTTTTTTTTATGCGTTGGTAGAATTTGTTCCTCCAGCTTCTAAAAGGCCAGCTGTGCTATTTATCTCTTCTTGCAGGCCATCTGCTTTTAACTCTTTCTTGGAATAGAGATTTCTGATGAAGAAACTGAGCTAATGCCTGTTCAAGCATGTCTACTATGTTTGCATTTCAGGGTGGACTGCAGGCTTCTAAACCTGGCTGCAGCAGGTTTCAAAATATTCCTTTCATATTNATTTCCTTTTTTTATTCTTTATCAAACAAAAAAAGATTCAGTGAGGATTTTCTACTTTTAATCACAAGTAACTGAATATGCAGCGATATGTGATTTCACAGCTAATCAGGGCTGTCCTTCAGAGCTACTGGTTTGACAGCCCACAGTACATATCCCCAAGAGTATTGTTTTACAACTTGACATTCATTTTGGTTTTCACCACTTCTTTCTTTTTTTTTTTTTTTTTTTCCTGATTACTGGTATCATTGGCCCAACTCTATTTCCACAGAAATTAACTGTTAGCACACTGGAATGAAACTCTTACATCTTGTTTTCTTGATCTTCCTTTAAATCTTACACTTCTTGTTCATCCTTGGAGTGATTTGCTAATTTTATTCAAGATACTTTTACTTCTTTTGTTTCCCTTTAGACTTGGCTTGTTTACATTTTCCCCACATTTCCCTGTTTTATTGATTGTCTAGACTGTCATAAAGTATCCATACTGTCCAATAACTTCCTTTACTTCATTTTGTATCACTTCCTTGAGTATTTCTCAGCTGATCTGTAGTGAGATTTCCTCATAATTGCAAGCCAGTGGTCTGAAAAGTTATCAAAAACTGTCTTAGAGGACTACTTCTAAGATCTATTCTTTACCGTAGTACTGTAATGGAACACAGGAGGTTGTTCAGTTCAAGGACAGGCCTCTCTTGTCCAGGAGGAAGTGGCAACGGCACCTGCTATCACATGGCAGCAACCTCTGATAAGTGCTGCATTTACAGAGTGTCTGAGGAAGAGACAGGTGCACACATCCATGTCTGAGGAACTCAGCCCTGGTAATACTTTAAAATACATCTTAAAAAAATTAATCGCAATCCAAATAAAATCTTAAAGATGTAAGTTTTCCACAGGAGAACAGAAGCAGAAAAGCATTCTACATTGTCTGAATCAATGTTTCCACGGAACATCAGTAAGATGCTACTGAGTTGGTTGACGTGACTTTCTATCCTGCTGGACAAAACAGTCTGGCCAAAAAGGCACCCACTCTGTCCAGAAGAACCCAGAAAGTCACTCTGATTATTATGAAGCTTGGCCATCAGACCTAGCTCACAGAAATCACTCTGGATTTCCAGTAAGTCGAACATCCAGTAATCTGGAGCTATCAAAATGAGGTGAGACGTTTCAATTCCAGCATTGGCACGACATTACTTGGACTCAGCATATTACAAAGTGTCCTGCCAGTTCTGCATTTGGGCACACACTCCAAAACAGGTGAATCCATCCTGATTTGTACTTCCATAGCAAATAAAACTTCTCTAGCAAAGGTTCAACTAGCTGGCTGCTAAAAAGAGAGAGCTGAAAGAAATGATCGACCTCAGACATGCAACTGTACTTGTTTCCAGAAGCTTCTGAATTGAATGCCAATTAAATTAACTGTAGTTGATATCTATATCTGCATTGAGATATGCACCTTTGTATGAACTTCTGTGATCACACTAGTGGTAGGTAGCCTGTGTATTTTGTGCTCATCTGTACACAAAGGAACAGGGGTGCTTTCTGCAAGTGAGCTGTTCACACTTTCCAAGGTAGATCAGACATCTTCACCTCCTGTTGTTCTAGATACCATCGTGCTGAAGAAGGGAGTAGATCTTTGCTCCATCCAGGTTTCTGTAACTACTTCACCTTGAACTGTCTCATTTTTGTGTCTTCAATCCTGGCTCATTTGCCAATCAAAGTACATCTCTGTCTCCCTCCCTCTCTTAACACCATGTTAAGAATAGGTCGAGTTTTGTGTACTTTGGCAATTGAGCCATAAAAAATGGCTTTTTCTTATAAAATTGAGAGGGTTGGGCTGGATGGTGTTGCCAAACTCTGAAAAGCTTCTGTAAAAATATACATTTTCCTGTAGATCTATAAAGCCCATATTTACCTAATAGGCTATGTAAAGTCCAAAGGAGCTACTACAAAATTTCTGGTAAATAGTGTTTAAGAACTGATATGTATGCCAAAACCAATATAGTCTATTTATCAGCTTGGAACTATTACAATTTTTTGGTAAATAATATCCTGTTTTCTGAAAAGTCTAAAATGTGTATCTAATCCAATTGTGTCACCTCTCATTTCCTTCAAAGAAGGGGAAAAAGGCAAAGCTAAGTTTGAGATTCTGTTTTGAATTAACTGCCACTTTATCTCTAAGCGTCCTCTTTGTGCAAAGCTATTACTGCAAATACTGTTTCTGAGACCAGTCATCTCCAACACTTGCAATGCGTAACTACAAGGTATCAAATGCTATCAGTACTATCATCTTGCATTTATGTGGGGTTTATCATCCAAAACGTTCCAGATCCTTGTAGAGGGATCCTGTTGCTAGGGACCAGGCTGTACCCTTCAGGGACTGGCTCATAGTGTGGATGCAAAAGGTAAAGTAATGGAGGGGCAGGTAATCAGACATTTTGACTCCACTTTAATGTGACGTGGCTAAAACAAATAACTTTCTCTAAGGTGAAAAACAGCCACAAGTCCTCCTCAGTGCCATGCAGCCACTGAGAGCAGGAAATGAAGAATATTCTGGGTATTATTCTCAATTCCATTCTGCTTTTTTTACATCTCTCTGGCTGTATGAATAGACCTGACTGTAAGAGAGGTTCAGACGCTCTAGCAGAAAATGCAAGGCTGGGAAGGGTACTTACATAGAGACACTTGGTTATCAAGCCATTACAGAGCCCTGATTGTAGTCAGGACAATCTAGTGTTGTAGGCACTTGAATATTTAAATTGGGATAATTAAAAACACAATTAATGTTATTCATTAGAATAAAGTCTATTTAAGCTCATTACAGTGTTACTTGCTGTCAGTCGTTCCAGCCCCTTACTTTCTCCACTCGACCATGCACCACAAGTACCTTTCCATAGCGGTCCATCTTCTCCTGGTCCCTCCTCTTTGCCTCGCTCAGCAGACAGGGGCTCCTCTTCTTGAAAGCATTTCCTAAGTGCATTGGCAGTCAGCTGCTGAGGGCTGAGAAGTTCATTTTTACCTTTGTTCTGCCCAGCTCTTAAATTTCTTCTAGTCGGACTCATTCCCTACCGCTCCTGTAGCTTCTTTGCTCTCAGCCACTGGAGAAGGCTGAGGTGGTAAGCCAGAGAGGTGGAGAGCAAAGAAGAGAATTTATACTTGGGTATTTTGGAAGCTGGAATCCAGGGAGAAGCTTAAGAACGTGATTTGAGGCCAAAATGCTTGGCTCTCCAGTTACAGAACAGAGCTAGGCAGGTTTATTCCTATCTTAACACTCTGGCCCATGTCTTGTCAGGAACTGCCAGCATGACGGTGTGCAGAGGGATGAGAGGAACTTCTTCACTTGTCTTCTCTCTGCAGCACTGTGGGAAGAAAGGATGTCAACGGTTTATGGGCTGGTCCGGCCCGGTTCCGTGACTAGTGGGGCGGAAGGATTCCGCAGAATCCGCGCCTCCGGGAAGGGGAACCCAGGGGACCCCAGAACAATTAAAAACAGCGGCAACGATCTGAGGAGGAACAAACTAATTTACTAAATATACAAGATAACACACTATAATACAATATAAATCAAAAATAATTG
>PPHD01016927.1:0-15314 GCA_002909625.1 Bambusicola thoracicus
CATAATAACGTTGATAATGATATTCAGTGTCTTTGCTTAAGCTTTTCTGTATTTATTATGCAAGCCTAAGAGGTCTGTCAAAAACGTAGCTAGAGATTGGACATGGAATCTGCAGCTGTTCAAACTTTTTACTATCCAGCCACAATAGTTACTAAGGCACATTGAAAACTTGCTGTTGTGAGTGTACTATTAACACTTCAGGGCTCTGAAGCAACATGAAAAACAGTCGCTGTTTCAGGCTTTTTCAGAAATGCCATGCAAAAGGGTGGCTATATTCAGCTGGGCCACCCAATCCTACCCAGTACTTGCATTTCATGCACTGCTATGAAATGAAAGTGCATTGGATGCATGTAATCTCGCTACGAATTAGCAAACTTTCACGCTACTCTGGCAAATTCTCCTTGCAACCCCTTACAGTTTTACTTGAATAATAAGGAAGGTAAGTGTAAAGGAAAGGTCACCGAGTTGCTTTGCATTTCTGGAGTAATGATGGCAAGTGATTCTTGTGCCGTAGGTGGAGGCTGCTGTTGCATGATCTTGAAGGATGGAACGTGCATCCTCATAGCATTTTAGGTCAATATCAAGTTACAGGATATGTGCAAGTACACTGAAAAATGGAAGACTTGTTCATGTTGGTCTGTAATAATCCTTTAGTCCTTCAACAGATGTCATTTGTCAACACTGAGAAACGTCTTTATGTTGAGAAGAATACTGACTTTTATTATACGTTCATACAAATTATGTATATATTATGCAACTCTCCAACAATAGAACATGCTCTCCAATTCTCTTTTACCATAGAGTTATAGTTTGGAACATCAGCTTTTAATACAGTGAAAAGTGTAGGCATGCAATAAACGAACCAGTAGCCACGAGCTATGACTCAAGTGCGGTCCAAGAGTGTCAACTCAAAACAGTACAGAACTTGAAACAAAAGGGATTTGACCTCCCCTGTTTATATTAGTTTGTGTTGAAGGATGATTTTTATTTTTATTTTTTAATTTTTTTTCCAAGAAGACGGAGACCTTAACATTTGTGTTAGAAGCTTGGCTCCAGCCTGGCACCTAGCAGTTCCTTTTGCTCATCCTTCTGCAATGCTAGGATCTACCTGAACTTGCCTTCGTTTTCTGTCCTCCCCTGTACTGGCAGGTGATTGCATTTGGTGCGTCTCCCTGGCTGAGAAAGAAAGCAAAACTATGGGATATTGTGCCAGGATCAACTTGTAGGAAGGGTGGAAAAGCACGCTAGTGAGCTGACTGTGTGGTGCCACTGAGCCTGGGGAACTGGGAAGGAAAGACCATGAGGCTGGCTTCAGACTGAAGCAGGGAGAGAACTCTGCTGGGAGTGGAGCCACGCCATCTGATTATTCCATATGGCATCTGAAGCACAACTCCACTTTGTAATCTAAATTGAGCAGAGTGCTCTTAATACAAGAGTCAGATAATGAGGCAATGAACTCAGGGAATCTTGTCTCAGCTTTTAACTTGCATTTCTCTTCATCTGTGCTCAGACCCCTTCTAATTCAGTTTGCTTGCAAATGGAGCTTGTTGAGGAAAGCAAAGAGTTGATTAGCAGCTAACGCTCATTTAATAATGGAACGAAATTAGTTTTTCAGTGAAGGAGAATTCACTTCAGGAAGAAAGAGGAGTAACATGCAAAGACTGCATCAACCAAACAGGAAATGGAAATGGTCCCATGTGGTTTAGGTAGTTTTGATTGCGATGCCAAGGGTGTAAATCACCAAACAGCTTTTCGGCAGCAGTGCAGCCCCGGAGCTGTTGTTGGCTTTCCCTCTCTTCCCGGCTGCTCCAAGGTGGCGGATCCCCTCCAGCTGCCTCCCTTCGCCTTCAGGGCGGGCAGAGCTGGGGGACCTGATCACAGCTGCTCTGCTGCCTTCACGCTGCGTCACTGCTGCCACCAGATACTCAGCCACTGCCTGAGATTGCTGAGAGCATATTTGCGACTCATATTTACAAACAGTTGCTGGACAGAATTTGTCTGCATTTGTCAAACAATTCTGAGCAGGAAATCAGTTACGAGAAATAGGTACTCCGTGTGGTGCGGACCATGGAAAGTATGTGTGCAGATGTGCATATTGTCTAACATAGCTAACATGCTGCCAGAATATGAAATACAGGGAGTACAACTAGGTGAGCTGTTTGATGGCTTCTTTTCTTACCCATATTGTGGTGATGGATTATGTCAGTTAAACATTTTAGGAAACAGAAGCCACTTCTCCATAGGAACTTACCAGCAGTAGTCACAGCTGAACCACGGACAGCCCATGTTTGAATACAGAGTGATGCCAGCCTTGAGTGAATGAGTTTTAAAAGCAGCATCACATAAATGTGTCTGAATAAAATAAGAGTGGATCGGAAGCGGTTCCTGAGACTTGAGTGAATGACCTTTCTTGCTGTTGTCATTCCAAATGTTTGGCAGGCTCCCCTTTGACCACTATATTTCATTTCCATGCACCCTTGTACTTCCCAGTTCCATCCAGGAGCAGAAGCAGAAGTAATAAAATACCACAAGAAAAGCTATTCTTGTGATATTTCCGGTCCTACTGGATGCAGCACTAACAGGAAGTCTCATGAGAAAGTCTGTTCCTTTTCAGCTTCCAGGCCCCCTTTTTTAAACCCAAGAAAGTTGGTTGAAATAAGCTTTGGGGAATGAAGCTCCTTCTCCCAGCTTTGTCAGATGCCATCCTCCCTTCTGGCAAGGCACGAGAGCCTTGCAGCAGGTGATGCTCGTGGCTGTCCTTCTGCCACGCATGCCCAGACCCTGTGGCCTGCACAGCCTGCATGGCATGCTCTGGGTGGGCTACCTGTCCCCCAGGGGCCTGGGATGGTGGAGGGGGAAAGTGGTAAAGAGAGTCACAGGAGCAGCCCACAGAAACTGCCACAACAAATTCAATAAAAAACCGCTATCCTTAAGAGTATTTATATGATTCTCATCTTTCCTTTCCTGCTATTGCCCTCTATGTGCTGCAGGCAGGACGGGGAAGGAGCTGTGCCCGCTGGTTCTGCTTGCCTTATATGTTGGGTTTCGGGTGATAATTCAGTTTGGCCATATGCTTGGGAGTCGTACCGCCTCTAAGCCCAAGAAATGCCACCCAGGGTCCGGTTCCCAGCCCACAGGCACCAGAGGGAACCTTTCTGTTGACTTCGTAGGGCAGCCGGTCAAGTCCACAGAGACCTGCAGAGCTTCAAACCTCCCTGCAGAGTTTTGCAGAAGCGCTGCTGCTCAGCTTGCTGATGGACACACACGCCGTCAAAGATGATGACTCAGACGTAAACCCTTCCTGAAATGTCGCTCTGAAGAATAAACGCCTTCCCTCTTGGTAACCGATACAGTATTTCTGGCTCTCCAGCTGCAGCCCCAAATTGCAATTGCAGTGTCACTTTGGCAGTTGAAAAACCTTGTCATAGTCATCTGCTTCGACACCGAGCGTCTAGTCCAACTGACTGCGGGCCTCCACCAGGCTTTGTTTCCCTCACATGCAGCCAGGATGCAGGTTTCTAATGATGTTTGATACTCGGGACATTTGGAGCTGGAATGCAACCACTTAAAACTGTTTGGTTTGTCACTTTTGGACTTGCTACATAAGGCTCTGTTAATACAAACAGGCCTGTTTGTGATATTCATCAGACAGTGGAAGAAATTCCTCTGATGTCTGTATAATGCAGTGAGCAGACTCCTTGATTATTAACATACTGATTGTGTACTCTTATTTCAGTTGTTAGCTCAGCACTGGGGAAAGAGAGCTGGGGGAATAAAAAATGTAAGACACATGACATGCTTGGGATTTGGTCTGTGAAACTGGAAAAAATATTTACACAGTTAGATCGTGTTATTGTCATTCTTTCCTTTTATGTAATATTTGGAGAAGCCGCTGAATTTTTAGTTCTTACCGAAATCAAGCCACACCTCTGAGCATTGTAGGAGCGGGGATGGGTTCAGCATGTCTCCATCCTTTCTTAATCCTTTCATTGATGTACTCATTAGTGCTGGCACGGTGATCATCTGATGCATTCTCTTCCCTCCCAAGCACTTCCTTAAGCTCAGCATTTACATCCGTGCTGAACTTGGAGCCCAGCAGCTGGGACTCTTGAACGCTTGCCGGGTGCTGCCCAGCCATGCTCCTGTTTGTGGCTGCTGGATGCAGAGCCTCGCGCGCTCCCTGGAGCTAACCGCATCTTTGTCGCCAGCCCTCAGTAAAAGCTGCAGAGTCAGGAACCCCGCCTTGCTTGATAGTGCATGAAAATAGCCCCTCCAGTACAAGCCGCAGCAATCGACGTGCTTTGTATCCCCTGGCCAGAAATAACTCTGGTGGGTATCAGTTGCTGCATCCTGTCACCAGCTTAACAGTTTACAATACTTTCACTTATTAATAAGGCATTTTTTATGCCTTAGTCATAGAAAATACAGCGGATACTTTTTGTGTTACTCAGTATTTTTGTCCCTTGGGTATTATATCTTTTAATTTACTCTCTGTTGTTTTTGTGAAGGAACTTTCACTTTTGGTTAGTTTCAGAGCCCACCCTGGATATCCCCTGGATGGGCTGAAGTACATCAGCTAGGACATTAACTAGCATTAATGTGGAAATTCAGAATCCAAACAGAACTTGTCCTGTTGCCCAACAATGAGTCATTGTCCTTTTACTCTTTTTAGCCAACAGCAGATTCAGAAGCTGTGAGACAGTTTCCTGGAGATAAGAGATAAATCGGAGGGAAACCTGGCAAAAAGATGATGGTCAAGCTGCAAGATATCATTTCCTCCAAAGCCCCTACATACTAATTAACCATTCCAGGCATATTTTCATCAGCATTTAGGGATTTCCTCATCAAAATAAACTTCCTCCCATGTTATCTTCATTTTTGACATCCGGTGGTACAGTCTGATAGAAGAATCAGGGTTAGAATTCTTAGTATTGGGTTGTGTATGTGTTTCTGTGTGTGTATATGCACAAGCACCACACACACACACACACGACGATTGAAGCTTTGCCAGTATTACTTAGGAATTTTAATGCCTCCTCCAAAGTCCTCTGTAGTCAGCAAGAGATTTTCTGTTAACTTCAATAGTAGCAGTATCGAGCCTCTATCCTTCCGCATCCAGATTTTTTCATTTATGCCTTATGACTTGTTTATAACAAACTACAGATGGGCTTGAGTCATAAAGTTCAGAGTATTTGGTTTAGAGGTTTTGCTTTGGGCCCATCCCTTTAATGTACTGCTTATTCCAGACCTGCCTTTTAAAAGGAAAATATTGTCAGAATGAAAGTGTATGTGCAATAAACAAACTTCTCATTTCCTTCCTCTTAAGTTTTTCCTCTTTCTGAAGCTGATTCCTTAACTGGACAACTAGTTTTAGGACTGCCATTGAATGCAAACCTGTCATACCTGATTTGCAATCTTTTCTGTTTCAAGTGCTATCAATTATTTTCTAACTCGATGCTCCTGTGGGATCAGCTGTCACTAAGAGCAAATTTGAACACAATGGGTTGCTTCCTATTTCCAAAAGAATCTGAAGATTGTCAAAGCTTGACAGGCAGCTCCAGTTTAAAGATGAAACAGATAAGTCGGGTTTCCCTGTTAGGTGCTTTTGAACACAAGTAGATAAAGGAGGCATTGTTTCCAAAGAGGGGATGCCATTTATAGTTCAAATTCACTCTTATTAAGAACAAACTGCAGTTGCTTTAAACACACAGTCAAATACATTTGCACTGCAAGAGGTAATAAAATACCAATGAGTCTTTGTAAATGTTTCTGCAGACCTTGCTGCACTTACAAATTTGACTTTTTTTTTTTTTAATGAGAGATTGAGTGAAATACTTTAAAAGTCGGTGTATGGTAGAAGCTAACTGTTGTGTAGATCAAATAGATAAGGTGTGGATTTTGTAAACAAATATACTGGCAATCATCAAGAAGTTAAATTTATCTAACCGTGGTTTTGAAGATGTGTCATGAATTGGATGCCTTGGTAATTATCTATGTACATTCCGCATGAAGATCAAGCATGTGTTGTTTTAGTGATGTCGTAAGTGAGAAGTGTTACAACATTTAGACCTAAGTTAGCACTAACTTTGTTTTGTTCCACACAACTTTTGTTTCAGGGTAAGATTGTGCTATTGAATCATTCATTTGCACAAAGAGTTGACTGTGGGGAAGATTATTCTGAGGTGCTGCTAGGTTAGTGGTTTCAAGGTCTGAAGTGTTCTGAGTGTCCAGAGACTCACTATTGGCTTGGGACACATTTATTACCTGCTTCGGGAAAGTGAGTAGTCCTTCCAGTCTCCTTCTGTTTGAAAAGTCAGTCTTTTTGCACATTTGGTTGGCGGCCAATGTGTCAGTTGTTTGGTTGAGTCTGCCCTGAGTCTTCACCCACTATGTAGAGGGCAAAGAACTCTTTGCAATGCAAGGCAAAAGACTTTCTTATTCAAGCAACTAATCACGTGCCCGATGGCTGCAAAAATTACTCAGATACTAAAACTTCTGATTTTGTTGTGTCTTACTGAATGAAAATTTGACAGGCTTTGTTGCAGGAGGTCTTTTCATATGGACATACGAAATGTAGCTGAGAGAGGGAGAGAGTATTTTTTTCTTCCTCCCTCTAAAATAAGAAACAATCATATCAGGAAATATGAAAGGAAATTGTGATGATTTGACGTTTGCAGTCAGTGTAACATTTTAAGCTCAAATGTTTTGAAAATCTTCAATTAAGACCAACATAAAGGCAGAGAAAAATTCATTCAGAAGCATTACAGTTGGGAAAACACCAAGGAATGGTACATATTCTTAGACAGAGAAGTATTGTACAACCTGAATATAGCTATTGCAATGTTGATGGATTGTTTCCAGAGTGGACCAAAAGGAAGAATTTTGGCCACGAATGTAACTCGTGTGATATACCAAATGGAGGAAAGCAATGTTATTTCCACTTGCAAAATCGTAGGGCTCCATTGCCACTCTTTCACAATCACCAAATTAGAATCAGGTGTTAATTAGCACTTGTGTTTGGCAAGCTCCGTTTATTGAGAACATTTGCCTTGGTCAGACGTTTGATTATTTTGGCTCTGAAACCTGGTTTACATTGATTTAATCATTAGAATACCCTCTTTTAAGGCTTTCAAATGATGCAATTAAGTGCAAGTACCACATCTCCTGCACAGCAACAAGGATCTCAACAGTTATGATTAATCCAGTAGACACAAATAAGTGTAATTTTCTACCATGTAGCGAGGTCTAATTTTGTAGCAGTGCATGTGTCAGTTATTAAAATAATATATATTTTGCTTGCCCACTGCTATCATTGTTCATTATTATGTTTATATATCTTGATGTAATTCTAGGCATCTTTACTGAGTTCCCAAAGGAAAAACACAAAATGTTTGTTGTATGGAGACGTGACAGTACACATCCAAATTGAAACTCCAGCCATTCACAAAAAAATCTCAGTCTTATGATTGCATCCAAAAAGCAAATAGAGGCTGTGGCACAAGCGTACAAACCTATCTGCCTTCGCAAGAACTACTCGCTCATTCTTAAGTCATCAATTCATAAATAAGATAATTCCTTTTAGAAGCTGTTCATCTGCTTAACCATGTCTATTCATCTGCTTTCCAAGACCTTTGTGGTAGCTCAGATATTTCGGAGTATTCTTTTAAACATTTCTGTTGCTTGTGTTATTGTATAATTTGGAACAATTTGCTAACAATTTAAAATTACATATTTAAGCTAAAATCTTGCACTTCTAATGATCAGTATGAAGGCACAAAAGTGACTCACAATAATGGTTTACCTGTAATTTAAAAATCTTGCTCCTGCTTTTTGGTAGTGAGTAATAATTCTGTGTAGTTGAGATTTTGCTATCAGTTGGAGAAAACAGTAAATACCGTGGTAAAATTAATAACGTTTTTTGCTTGTAAAACTTGCCATTCATATATTCACTTTTTTACTTTTCAGTGTTGCATTTAGTTCTGTCAGGAAGGGCTTTCATTATCTTTACCTTATCTAATCAATACTCCACTCTACAAGCATGGCCAGAGTTTCTAATAGACCTACTGGCCAGAGCTGAGGTGTCAGGATCCAGCACTTCGTATTTAATTTAATTCCCATATGACAGAAGAAAAACACCCTGACAAAAGGAAGTCATCTCTCAGAGGAGTGCTAAATCTACTCCTCAAATAGCCTTACAATGGTGATTTTTATCAGATGAGTCATCTGCCAGGTTTTATGAATCGGCGCTCATGTTGTGGATCCACTGGGGGTTTGTACTTCTCTCCATGACAATGACATTGGAGGAGTAATGAGGAGGCAGCTGCTTAGATCAAGTGGCAAAGTCTGTCCACTCCTAAGCCCGTAGCCAAAATCAACAGTGTGTCTTTACAGTTGATCTAGGGAATGATGTTACAAAAATGGGATGTTTGCACTAATGACTTAGTCAAATACATCTGGAGCCTTTTTCCCTGAAGAAATGAAACTGATGTAATAACACAGCACAGTCTCCTTATTATGTAAATCATGAGGCAGAAAGCTGAGGACGTTATTTGAAGAAAGCTGAAGATTTGCTCAAGTAATTTCCCGTTTTTACCCCAGATGAGATCTTGCAGATGGCAGGAAGGAATACAAAAGGATGCAAGCCATCTAGCTTCCAAATGTGAGATGATTCTCTTCTTACAGTGAGTATTTAAGCCGCTGAAAACATGGAATTTTCTACAACAGATGTATCCGAACACTTTTTGATCAAGAAAACCAATCCAGACTTTATTTACACTTCCTGTATGTTGAAAATTGAGGTTACCACTGGTGGTGGGATTCTGGAGGCGTGAATTTTAAAAGGTGCTTAAAGACACACTCTGGTTTTGAGCCCAGCAAATCTCTCTAGCTTGAAAATCAAACTTTCTTACTTGTCACTCAAACTGAAACTTGGATACAATTGGAAACTGGGAAAGAATGAACTAGAATGTTTTCTCTGAGTTTTGACTGGTCGTGCGTAGTTCATCTTTAATTCATCTAAAGTTTGCGGTTGACATTTTGACTTATTTTATTCAAGTCATTTGGGATCATGATATATTTTTGGAAGACTTTTTTCCCACAACTTGATTCGAAATGTACCATCTAGATATGAAAGTAAAGCTTCATGGGTTGCTGCAGGTGGATGAAGAGAAATGAACCTACAGGCCATTCCCTCAGCTCTCAGCAAAGCCATGCCAGTGCCCTTACACAGCAAAAAGAAACCCAAACAACTCAGTTGCTTTACTCTTCTGGCACAGCAAGATTTCTCTAAGTAGATAAAGCAGATCTATGCAAGAGACAGTGTTTTTAGGGGCAGAATTCAGAGATAAAGTTCTTGTATGGGAACTGTTGAATCACGGCCTGAACCTCTGATTGACCACCTGAGGCGAGTGCTGAGTCAGCTGCAGGGGCACAGGTGAACGCAATCTCACCTGAGTGACCGGAAGGTGTGGGGCCTGGCTTCCGGTCACTCCTAGACCTCATTTAAGGGCTGACTCCAAAGGAGGAGGGCTTTCTATGTGGAGATATTTCTTTTTGGAGCCCTTCTGTGAGCCCAGGGCATGGGTAAGATCTTTATTTTATTTCCCCTTTGTAACGTGATAATCTTTTTGGTCCAATACCTGTATACCTGTTTGCTATACAGTTCTCTAGGGAGTGCTGCCTGCCACAGAGCACACCTGAGTCTGCTTGACTTGCCCATCAAGGCCTATTCCTTTTACATTTCGTGTTCCACACAGGAAAAGGTGTGGAGATGTTAGTGCATTGCGCCTTGGTGCACTTCTGAAAGAGCTCAAGTGCTTTGGAGATAATTACGTGGATGAATTTATATAAATGAGAACAGAGAAGAGTTACTTTAAGTTTTGGAGGCTTACCAAGAGCTGAGGTGAGGCTGACAACCCATTATACTGCTCTGCATCATTCGCTGCCCCTTGAATTTGCAGAATATGGCTTATTATGTATAACTCAGGTGTTGGTCAAGATGTTGATGACTTTCACCTATTCAACAGTTTCAATCCAGTGTAACTTTTCTTATAGGAGAACAACGTTTTGCACTTTAAAAATCAACTTTTTTTTTTTCTTCAGTTCTTTCTGATATTTCCCCCCCCTAATTTGCATGGTGAATCTCCCTTCAGGGGACTGAGGACTTCCAGCACATATGAGTAAACTGTTAATCTGAAACAAAGCTGTAGCCAGAAATCAGAAGTTATGACTACAGCTAAGTAAAATGTTCCTGTATAGTAGAGAAGCCAGATTTTCCATTCTGCACTGAAAAATCCAAAGACTTCAGTTACCTCATCAAAGACAGCAAATCATCACGTATTCTCCCTCTGTCTGCCCTTGCCCTAGCCAAGTGTTCAAGGCTCCAGCTGACAACCTCTGCTGAATCTCACTGGGGCAGTAGAAGGGGTTACTCATGCATGTGGAAAGGCACAAGGAGCAAACCCATGTCAGATCCTCTATTACTGTATCTTGTTTTCAAACTGTATTGATGGCAGCTAAAGAGACTTAATGAAGAGGTGATAGCCTCTAGCACAGAACCAGAGCAGACAGCTGGTGGCAATAACACCTTAAACACTAACTGTTAGTTTTGGGAACACTGATCTGCAGGAGCCTTCACTTTCTACATTTTTCCCCCCTTTTTCCATATTTGCCTGCTCTTATTTCTGGTTTATTGCTACCTGCTTTCCTAACATCTTTAGGCTGCAGTGTGCATGATAATTAACTAGTTTTAAGACAGTTAGCATTTTTACACATTTACAGACATCTGTCTAAATATGCAAAATAGAGGCTCAATCATTCCTCTAGTTGAAGTCTATGTGAAGTATATGTTTTGCACCTCCTAATCTCACTATCTGTATTTAATAGCAAAAAACTAATTATAGGACTGCATGAAAATTTTCTTCCTGACTGTCAGGATTCACTTGTATAAACAGGATGTTTGTGTACTCAAAGGCATCATCAGCTACAGATATAGTACTTCCTTCAACAGCCTTATAGGTTTTGCTATTAGGCTCTTCCTATTTTTTTCACCTCCGAATAGCCTGATCAGTAGGTTGAGTGTTTCAATTTGCATGTATCTTTAGCCTTGAATGTTTGTATGGCTTGCAATTAAAGAGTAAGGTACTGAGGCTCTCTGCTAATAAGCAGGGGCTTTTTAGTCATGTATTGATTGGCTGTAACACAGACCAGGTTAACAGCCCTAATGGAATAATGTTTTGCTGAAGATAGCAAAGCATACTTCCCTTCACTGTTGGGATCTGGGTTCAAGCAAGAACTTATTATTTCTGAAATATGGAATGCATTTGCGCTTGGAACACATGTCCTTTTTATGCCCTCTGGTTCACGAGCTGGTTGCAAAGCTACAAATTTGCTATAAAATTCCTTTTAAGGTGCAGTGCTGCTAGAAATTTGTAGAAAAATAGAGACCCTTTCATCCTTTGTATTTAAACATGCAATTTGCTTTAACAGGATCTGATCAACCATTAAAACCCACTCTGTGTTTTATGTGTTTAACAAAAAACATACTTGCACAAGTAAAATAGACTGCATGAAAGGCTCCAATACACCTATTTATGTTTCACATATAACAAGGTCTTGCAGAACCCCTTTTGTCCTGAGGAGTTTAACACCCCCCCAGTGGAAGGCCAAGCCCCCTGGAAGGAGAGCTGCGACTCAGCACCTTGCCAGCAACCTTGCCAACACAGCACCTTTGCTCCTTAGGGCTTTGAGTTGGCAGTCCCAGAGCATGGGCTCAGTTTCTATGAGAGGAGTGCTCCAACATAGTGCTTAAGTCAAAGCATACCTGTGATTAATTCCAGCAACCATCTATCTAAGAAAGTTGGCATTTCTCATTTGTCAGAGAATGGTTGGCCAAGTGCTCAGTTCAAGGGGCTCCTTCTTAGCTGAAATGCTGGGGTGCTGCTGGAGTATGAACCACAAGGCAAGTTTTAAAGTCTGGGAGTGGATGCTAGTTCCTTAGACGTGTTTACATGGGGTGTCTAATGCTGAATGTCTCTAATGTCACTAACATGACACTCAAAAGAAAGTATTTCTAAGTGTTCAAATCTTCATCTGAAAGACATGCAAGGGTCTCTTGTGATAGGACAGGGGAAATGATTTCAAACTAAAAGAGGGGAGATTTAGACTGGATAAAACGAAGAAAGTTTTTACAGTGAGGGTGATGAGGCACTGGCACAGGTTGCACAGAGTGGTGGATGCCACATCTTTGGAGACACCAAAGGTCAGGATGGGCTCTGAGCACCTGCTCTAGTGCAGGTGTCCATGTTCATTGCAGGGGAGTTGGACCAAATGGCCTTTAAGAGTCCCTTCCAGCTCAAATGATTCTATGATTCTATGAAAACTGAGTATTAAGTAACTCTTTCATTTTTAAGTAATTGATTAGCTATAGAATTACAAGTTTTGTCTCTTTTTTTTTTTTGGTGAAGAGGATTTTGTTCGTATAGTTCTGTTTGTTTACACACATGCGAAGCTTTGTTTTCTTGCAGACAACAAGCAACAAAGAATATTTATTTGCTGTTCAAAGGCCTTTTCTCAAGCTGCCCTTAGCTCAAAAGCCTATTCTCTTAGCTTTCCTCAACATGTTTTTCCAGTGTATCTTCTAGCTTTGTGTTTGCTTGGTAGTTGTTTTTTCTGTCCTTAATTCTCAATTGCTTTCTTTTGCTTTTGGGGGGGATTTTTTTTATCTTTTCAGAAACACATAAAAATAATAAGTAGAAAGCCTCAGCTGACCGAGTCCATATGTCTGTATTGGCGATACTATGGTTTCAACTATCAGATCCTGTTATCTACAGATTACCAGGAGGACACCATAAACATAAGCACTAGTGGAAAATTAAGCAATTATTTGTGTGAAAAAGAGACATTTCAAAGATATTTTCAGACTTTGAACTAAATATTCTTAATTTATTTGATATCTTATCATTTCTGTAGGTGTTTTGTTTTCCTTGCTGTCATTAGCAGCAATGTAGTGGAAGCTGTTAACTAAAGATTTCATATTTTCTTTCCTTTTTGAAATAGTTTTTGACCATGAAGTCCCAGTAATTTCCCATCTGTTCAATAGATACAGCCAGGACTACACTGGACTGAGTCATTGTGATTTATAAGTTAATAATAAGTAAATATTCTCCTGCTGTTCACACATATATATATTTAAAGCTAAGGATTACCTCTGTGTAACTAGTTTTAAAAGAATATTTTACCATGCAGGGTTGTCATATTTGCCTCCTTGCTCTTTATTCAAAGCCCAACTCTTTTGACTGACCGAATGATCCTAAGACCTCTGAAATATTCTGTCATCTTTCTAATTGGATACACTGATGTCTGCTGAAAAACAGATGTGATCAACTGCAATGGTCTGTGAAGCTGAAACAAAATGCAGCATGTTTTCTCAGGAAAACTTTATCAGTAACTTTACCTCCTCACAAAACATAGACATAATCCATAAATAAAGGAGTTGCCATTTGATGAGAAGGAGGAAATTCTATCTTAGTCAGTGACAGGGAAAGTGAAATGTGGTCACCCAGAGTTCCTGCAATCAAAGCCTACTCATGCTTACTTTAATTATTCTGATGTGCGTACCCATTCAACTTTAATAGTACTGCTTGTACCAGTAAAGGGTCTCAATTGCAAGGGTCACGTTTGCTTTGTTTTCTTCATCTGTGGTTTAGACTTAGAAAGGCTGCACAAAAGACAGGGATCCTTTGAGAGAGCCCTCTGTTTGCTCAGTCCTGCCTTGCCCAAGAGAGACCCAGCACAGATCCAGTGGTTGATTTTTTGGGAATGTCCTGGTAGCAATAGAGTGGGAGGGAGGGAGGAAGCTGCTCTTAAGAAGCCATGGGACTCAAAACCAAAACAAAAGGTGTTGTTGGATGACAAAGGCTGGATGGCAAAAATCACTGACTACCTAAAGAACAGAGGAAACCAATAAAATCAAATAGATCAGTCAAGGAGATGACTGCAGCAGTTGTTACATTTTTGTACATTTTATTATTTGTAATTCTGGCTTTAATTTCACCAATCCCAGTGAGTATCGGACAGTAAAAATTTTATTTAGCAGAGTTAGATGGAGTTGGGAACACATCTACAAAGTACAATTATGGCTGAGTAACTCGGTTTTCTGTGGGGACTGCAGAACTGGTGAGGAGGGAGGATTACTGCAAATGTTAATTATTCTGATCAGTGGAGAATTTGATATGTCCAAGAATTTTAGAGAGTTTTGGTGTTCAAAGCTCCAGATGGGTTTAGTCTGAGGCTTTGGCAATCTGTGATGGAGTCATACTTGGGCCTCACCTCTGCTTTGTATGTAAATGGTGAAGTTATTTACATAAAAACTACCTTCTTGAAAAATGCTGTGTTTCAATCAGCCACTCTTTATCTTTGTACAGGGTCAGGTCTGCCTTGAAGAACTCATCCCCACAGAAGCAAGAGGGAGGCTGTTCCAGTAACTCCTGTGGGACGTCTAGCTGGGAAGCCATCGTTGGCAGCACCGCACTACCCCTGTTTCCAGACAGGATTTCAGCCCATTACAGGGACTAGCTCAGCTCCTGCCTGTGGTGCTTTGGTCTGCTAGAAAACTCAGGTGTCAATAAGGCAGTTAAGGTAGGTAACATCTTTAGGTATTATATACCTGTTAAGGTTAAGGCATGTCTTCCTTTTATGTGAAAATCAAACTCCTTTTGTCAGCATATAGCTTTAGGAACTGTGAGATCTACAATTGCCGGAGTTCTGCAGTGCTTGTGCTTTTATCTTGGTACAGTTTAGTACAGAGGTCTCGCAGATATCTAAGAACAACTTTTCAATATAAATTTATCATTAATTTTATTTGCAATAATAATGTCAGTAATCAAACTGAAATCCAAGGACGGATAGGGATTTGACTTTAGACTGCCATTCTTGTGCATTTCACAGCTCATTCAGAATAAATAAAAAATTAGAAGAATAAATTAGTGAAATGGTATTATATCTTTTCAGAGGACACAGGCCCTCCCAGTTTCCACGAAAACTGTTCTGCAGCCAGCTGCTTATGCAGCTGACATTTGCTTACTGAGCCAAATCCATATCTGAGGGCAGACCAGAGGGAATGTGTCTATTCTGGTTCCTGAGAAATGAAGCAGACAAGGGCTATTTCTAGTGGCCTTTCAGGTCCAGTGTGGGTGGCTGAGAACTTTCACTTGAAGTCCCCCCTTTTCAAAACTGAGCCCAGTGGTAGGAATTTTGAATAAAGCTCAAAGCATTAAACCCGGAAAAGGAGGAGACTGAATCAGTTTGTTGTCATG
>PPHD01016928.1:0-15314 GCA_002909625.1 Bambusicola thoracicus
AGGATAAGAGAAAAACCAATGTAATTCATTGTGGCCTTAGTGTTTTACTGTCTCACATAAAATTCTCATGAGTGAACATGAAAAAATTGTCTAGATGAAGCTTATCCTATGTGGGATGATTATTAATCATTGTCAAACTAAATGGATGAATAAAAGATTAAAGCCCTAATAAATTGTGACAGTAATCAGAGTAACTTTTTCTACCTATTTTTAAAGGGGATCTGGGGCCTACTTTGCTTTGAGAATTTAGTTCTCAATAATTCTCAGTTCCTGAAGGAATGAGGACACACTTCTAAAAGTCTGTTCAGCTAATTAGACACACATTTTTCTAAAAGAAAATATGCTATTTTACAAGTTGTCTACTTCTATATGATGTCAAATTACATTTAAAATGTTTTACTCTGGTGAACTGTGCTATTAAATAACACAAAAGACTTCCAAAGTCAGTGAAGTGACTGATGTTACATTTTTTTTTTCATATTTAAAGGAAAAAAACAAATACATACGCATATATATATACTTACTGACAAGCAGGTAATCTGGTTTGTGCTTTAAAGTGATACAAAGATAACTTTTATCTGTATCAGTGTAAAATAAGGTATTTCTTTTAACTTGTTTTCTGAAAGTTTACGTGAATGATATGAGGATGTATGCAAGCCAGTCTTCTAGCAGTTCCAATCCCACTGTCTCAGTCCTACCCATCAGTAAATGAAAGGAGCTCCTCTCACGTCCACAGAAAAGGTAAAGGGAAAAGATGGAAACTGTGAGCAGCCTGTGACCCATACCCCCATTCATTACTTCACTCCAATGTGAATTAAAATATGTAAGTTCAACGTGGAAAGGTAGATAATGACACATATAGTGCAAAGAGCCAATAGCTTCCTCCTATTATTCATTCAGTCTAGACTCAGCACCACAGTTTTCACCATTTGATATTCAAGGAGCAGCATTAGAAACTAGATTATGAACATCATCTACGTGGAAATATTAACATGAACAAAATTGCTATTGTTTTTTGGATCTTACATGGGATCTGGTGGACATTTGGCAGAGGGTAGGTGGAGCAGATGACTGAAATGGGGTAGCACATGCTCCAAACCTGGTTTGCCAATGAGTCCAGGAAACTAGAGACTAATTTATGGCACTGCAGTGAAACAAAGTCTCCCTTCCACTAGGATTTATAAAGGACAAGAATGATCTCATTTAATTATTTGAAAGAAATACTGACCCTTTAAATTCATTTTTATTTCTTTTCTTGTCAATATCTTTTCTCTCTTAGTAAATGCACAGTGACTTTCTGCATATTTGTTCATCTTCCTCTCAGGAAAACCACTGCAGAGACTCCTATTCTTCTCCTAATCCATGTATTTTTACCTCTTTTCCTTACTGCCCTTGAACATATACAACTTAAAAAACAAACTTCTTAAAAAGGCTATCTTTACAATAAGGATGGAAAGAATTACTCTGTAAATGCTTTCCATTGCTCAGCAAGTGACTTGAGATTGCAACCTCTCTCACTTCTGAATCAGTGCTTTGTTTGACAAAACAAAGAAGTTCTCTTTCACACTGTTATCTCTTTGACAGTGGATTTTCCTCCTCCTCTCTAATGGCAGTAACAAAATTCAGAAGAGGAACCTGCTGTGAAACCTGGCCAATTCCCAGGCCTCCAGCATTCAGCAGGTGTGGGAAGTGATGTATTCCTTTCCACCTGAGCTGTCAATGAACAGTAATCACATTAACTTCACTGTCAGACAATACCACTGACTCTGCATCTATCCAACAGTGCAGGGAAATATTATAAATGTCAACATAAGTCACAGTATTAATGATACTCCACAGCTGGCATCATGGAGGGGCCCTTGCAGATTTTCTCAATAAGCATCTGCCTGTACATTTGAAATTAATTCTACCAAGAAAACCCCTATAACAATCAATATATGATATAATTTTAAGGCAGTCATATTGGTACACTTTGGTTACACCATTTTACATAAAATCTCCTGCTGGAAAAGAAAGTAAAAAGAACCTTGTCATTATACTGCCCTATGGAAATTTGCTATAAATTAAACCAGAGCTTTCTACATCAAACTGTTGAAAATATATATGTGTTGCATCATATGTAATCTTTATATTGGAAGAAGAAAGGAGAATGATCTTGTGTTATTCTTCCCTGCAGAATTATTTGGTTAACCAAAAAGCATTAAATAATTATTTTTTTTTTACTTGCTTGTGTTAAATATTTACTTTCTATTTAAGTATTCAGCTGTGTGACACTATGTTAATTAGGCATCACAGAGTGTCTTTCTCTGCTCAGTAAACTGCAGTCATGATTACCTGAATGGATAGTGCCCTGAGGAAAACACATACCTTTTTTGCACATATTGAGACTAGATATCCACAAACATCAGGAGGTCACACTGCTAACTACAGACCTGACCTTAAGCATAGGCTGTATTTAACCAGTTTTTACTAGTCTAGAGTGTTATAAACATGTATATGATTACAGATCTATAAAAGAAGAATATTGTTTGACATTACAATCTGGAAATACTAATAAAAATGATAGAGTTCAAAATGAGATTGAGCGACGCTTTACTTTTTTTTTTTTCTAGCAGCTTCCAAGGAACTTTCCTTACTGATTTATTTTCCTTGTTTTGTTAAATAGTACTGAAAATGTCAGCACGAAACAAGAGTAATGATCCTCAGTCTCCTCTGCTCCTCACTCGTGATTTTCAGTTTGTATTAAGAGAAGAAAAATCAGCATAGTTAAAAAGCCACGTTAACTACAACTCACTGGAATATCTGATAACAAGGAAGAAGATTCTTTGTCTTAAAAGAACTCAAATGATGACACATTCAGATGAATGTGTACAACAAGGGAAATGTGAATGTTCAATTCCTTGATATATTTTTTTAGTGAGCATTTAAACAACATGCAGAAAACAGTAAAATAACAATTTTAGTAAACATGCTATCTGGACAAAGAACAAGACATTTTGTTCACCCTCATAAAGGGCAGTTAATCTGGGGTTTACTTAACCATATCATACCTTTTTTTTTAATGTAGAGAATTTTAAGACTAAGAACTATCTTTAAATGAGAACTTTTGTGTGTGTGTGCATATAAAATATTCAAGTGGAGATATTTTCTTCTCTGAAAGATTTTATTTCTTCCAAAAGTGTATACCACATTTATACCAAAATGTGAAACATTCTTCTGGCATTCATGAAACTCAAGAGCAGAGAATTAGTACTTTAATACTGGTCTACATATTCAAAGAGAAAATTCTTTAAAATTATTTGCACCTTATAAAAAGTTTAACATCTTAAAGTGGAAATTTACTATCAATACACACCTACAGTTCCTGTGAATAAAGCTCTTCAAATCTTTCTGAGATGTGCTAACATAACACAAAAATATACAGTATTTGGAAAATTAACTTTGCTGTGAATAAAATTAGAGTATAAATATTCATTTTTTTATTTTTCTTATTGGAAGCATAATTCAGAAACAGTTGTGTTTTCCATACTATTTTCACAAAGAAATGTAGCTTCAGGAAGAAGGCTAAGTTTAACTCATTAAAAGGTTCTAAAACAGGGAACTAGAAATCTACAGTTATTTTTGATCAATTCCATACTATTAAATTCATTTGTTCTTAGGAATCCTAAGTTATACATTTGAAGTCCCTATACCAACGGATGTGCTACTAATTATGTTAGCACATAGTTACTTCAGTATCACACACAAATAAAGAATTAACTTTAGTAAGAGTTTCAAAAATTTTAATAATATTTATATTACTGAAGAAATAGCTATTGGAAGACATGTAATAGGTGTCTATGAAACTACTTTCCTTGTAATGTAGTAAGTTTTAGTGTCACAAACTAATTGTCCAAGCTGCTTTGGGCATTAGCTATGACACAAATACTTCATAAATATTTCAAAGGCAAGACCTATCAGGACAAACAGCTTTTTTTTCACCTTTGTTTTTCTTTTTATTTTACTTCTCTTCTAAATATCTAATCCCTTAACCACTGAAGTAAAAATTATTTGCAAAAATTGAAGCATATGCTTGTTTATTATGAGAACCCAAATGATTTACCAGAGCTCACTTAGTTCATGTGTGAATGTTGTTGGGCTTAAATTACAGAGATTTGGTAGTCATAGGCTGCAGACGTGCCGAAGTGGGTTGAGACTGCAAACAGTCTGGACCCACAGTGAGGCAGGAACAGTCCTACCACGTATGATCTTTAGAATAAAATAAATGACAAAGTGTAATAGGAACTTGTAACAAGTACATCATGGACTAGCTGGGAAGGTACAGTGTCATTCTGGTGTGTGGTTCTACCTATGCGTACTTCTACAGTCACAGTAAAGAGGATACAGCTGCCAATAATACCAGCTCCTTATACTTCTTGTTTTTTAATGAATTAATACTGAAGGATAGTAGGAACAGATCTTCTCTTAGATTCTTTCAATTTTTATCAAAACTGTAATAAAAATATTTTTAAAGGAATGAGATTTCTGCCAGAGCTTTTTAGATCTCACTTAATTATCATAATGTAGGAAAGGTCTGTGAAGTCACACGTTAGTGATTAAAAGAGTATTTTTGGATTTTTCCTTTAATCTTATTAATAAAACTATGCACGTGTCAATTATTTTAATTGGAAAAGTAGTAATTGTACATAAACTCCTTTAAATGTTCTGCTCCTATATCCTCCTGAGAGTACTTTATAAGAACTGTAGAGAAAATGAGAGAGAATTGGTATGAGTGTAATATGTAGGTCAAACCCAGAACATCTATGCCACTAAAAAAAAGTTGAAATTCCTCAGATATCACTGCAGAGACTTGTCTCACTTTAGAGTATGTGTGGATTAATGGATCTAATTCAAAATCCAAGATTCCCATTTCAGTAATGATCAAACACCATATGACTAAAATACACATAAAAGATCAAGATCCCAAGAATGTGATTAATTCCAGTTCCTTCTAAACTCTGACCTCAATATGAAGTTCTCAGAGGCATCTACTTTACGCAGCTCTAAGGTTCATACACTTTTGTATCAACTCAAAGCTTGGTGTTTCTGTATATTATCGGCCTTGGTTGTTAAGGCTATCTACTATCAAAGTAGAAATGCTCAGAAAAGCTATGTTGCCAAGCCTCAATCTTGCAAAGCTGAGATTTGAAGGATGCTAATATCATTGACAATTGGGTGCATACATTTTAAAATGGTCTGTTTAACATGGACCAACAGAGACAGGAATCATGTTCACTGAGCTTTACTTTAATCAACCTTGTGACAGTAAGACACACATTTGTTTAAGAACAAGGACCATAAGCAAATACTTCAAAGCACCTCTTTTTATTTTTTCCTCTCCTTCTTCCTTCTCCTCTCCCTGAAAACTAATCCAACTTAAATTGTGGCTTACAAACACAAACTTGTTTTGTAACCTATCAAGATTAAAGGAGATCCTTTGCTCTTTTCTCAGAATGTCTCATACACCTAAGTATAATTACTAGAGGTATTACCTGCACAATAATGCACATTAAAAAAATACCCACGCTGTAGTCACAAAATAAAAGAGAGTTTAAACTGTGAATTAATATAATCAAAGAACTCACCCACGATTTGTTTAAAACTTTTTGGTGATTACAATAAAGCTTATATAACTAAAAACATTTCTGTGCTATGGTTTCCCAGTAAACAAAGCAATCGTAGAGAGAGACCTGCATCTGTGAAACAACAGATCTAAATGCTCTTACAGTTTAATATACTGTAACTGTATGAAACAAGTACATACAAATTTAAAGAAATTATATTTCTTGTAAATGTAACAAAGAAAACATGCTGTTATAAATCAAGGATTCTAAAGTCCATGATAGGTTCAGTCATTGATCTGTATTCAAAAGATTATAAATGCCCTGAGATTACAAATGCCCTTATTTCAACTTCACTCATTCATGTTTGTGGCGCATAATGTGATTTATAGGCCATTAATGGTACCTCCAAAGAGTACATATGACACACACAAAAATAAAAACCCACTGGTGTAAATGATAATTTATATTGCCTATAAACTGCATTGTTACATCAAATGATGCCCTGAAACTCTGACAGAATGCTCTACTGTAAAAGTGCCAGATAAAATCTACTTCTGCATGCCTCTTACTCAGCACTCCATAAATATTTTCAGCTTTGTCAAGGAAAAAGGACCTCTTTTTCTCATGTGTAACATGTAACACCTAAGAATTTCTAGGCCCAAAGAGCTGGTCTTCTCCATCCAGAGAGCTGTGAAGGGCTGGCCTGAATTTTACATATATGTATTTGTTTAGGAGGCACCTCTGTTAGACAAATAAGTACAGGAAAAAGAAGAGCTCTAAGTACAAGAAAGTATAGAAAAGTCTGAAACCAGGAATTACTTTTCACAATACACCTGGAACGAGAGCTCCCTAGGTGGTCTCTTTTAGGATGCCAGAACCATAGCCTAGAAGAGAGAGGAAAGCAGGAAAGTCTTCTGTCTGACAGTAATGAATGTGTCTACTCTCATAAATATGGGGGAATGCACTTACCCTCTCTCCCCATGGGTCTAACACATATTCTTGTGTACCCTTTCAAAGCTCTTCATTGGATAAGACAAAACAGGGCGAGAAGGGACCATACTATTATTAGTCTATTTATGTAGTTGTCAATGTCTTTAACAAGTTATAACCAAGGATAAAGACTATTAAATTTACAAGATGCATGTAACTGTCCAAGCAAAACAAAAGTGCTTTCAAGCATGGAATCTCTTTACAGATGAAAAAACACTGATTTATCAAACACATAAATACAGCTAGGCATTTAAAGAAAAACAAATAGCTTATTGGGAGTATGGTCACACACACCTGCACACAGAGCAAAGTTTGAATGGCGCTCTTGACAAATCTATGGTCCTGTGTCTCACAAGGGAGCTGAAAAACAGCAGACAGAAATGAGAGAACAGCTATGCAGATTTGACTTAAGTCCTTTAGAGAAACTTGGTTCAGTCAGGAATCTCAACGAAGCCAAATCTGTCACGCCTGCCCAAGTCAATTAGATCTGATCAATGCCCTTTACCCTATGCTGGCACAACTTGTGGTTTCTCTAAAAGTATGGACTATTCTGTAATCATGTCTGCCCCAGAATCAGAGTCCCCTGTCTAAGTTAAGAGACTTGTTCTATTAAATCCATATCATATACACCTTCAGCTCCTTGATTATGGAGACCGGTTAGCTGATTTAAACATCCCTAATAGCGCATGTAGAATAAGTTGAATTAAGCTATCTGTGCCACTAATTAAAATCATTGCGACTTGAGTGGACCTTAAGGGCAAAAATCTGTTCCTTTTAAAAGAAACATGCATAAATATTCTGGGAACACTTAAGTATAATTATTATCGCCCTCAGGATTCTGGTCTAAAAGTACCAGAGAGTGGCTGCACTCCTTATAGCAATGTTTATTAGCACTGTTTATTTTTATTTTCATGTAGTTAATACATAAATGCCTTGAAGTGACAGTACTATTGAAGATCCGTTAACATATTCCATAAAACCATTAAGATTAGTTTTGTTCATCTAATTTCTTTTGAGTCTATTACAATGGAGTTTTTAATTCTCCTTCTACAGAGCAGACAGTGCTGGGGACTGCATTTTTGCTGGCTCCTCTGCAGTTTCGAACTAGCCTAAAGTCATGCGTATTGTATGTGTGCAAAGGACGGAGCCACTTCACAAGACTGTAAAAAGCAAAACAGAAAACAACTTGTACCTCTTTCAGTTTTTCCATCATGATGCTTTGTTCGCTTTTTTTTTTGTTGTTAAAACATTAGCAGGAACTTGTACCTAAACCTAGACTGTGAAAAGCACATGGGAAATTTCCCCAACTTTTGCAATTGTGTCATTGAAGAACACAATCAGTGTTGGTGTTGGATACAACTTGTAAAAACCACCTAAGATGACCGTAATGAAGAACTACCAAGGCAAAAAACTTGAACTGCCACATGGTGTTCTTATAGCAGCAAATAGTATTTTGTCATGATGTTGTGAGGTGATTTTGATAACATACTGATGGCACTGCTGTAACTAATAGGTACTACCAAGCAGTTACCACATATTTTAGGGGTATACATATTACAGTTCTCATTCCTTTGTCTTCACACAGGAAGGAACTCATAATTTTTTGGTAAAAGAAATTCTGTGGAAATTTCAAGTATACTAAAACCATTAACTAAGTATTAAACATCTAGAAAATCTGAGAGGCCTAAGTCTGCCTTGTGGTGCTACCATTCGATCACTGTGTAAGTAAATCCAAATGTTAGGGTTCTTACATCCAAAGAGGGATTTTATTCTCACATGACATCAGCATATGAGGTCAATATTATGGTATTTAAATATCAATGTGATTTAGAAGTTCCTTGTATATTAGCTTAAAATTGAGCCATCTTAAGAGATACTCAATCCTAGATTTCACTAAAAATGCTAAAACTTTTACTAAGCATTCTCCATTTTGAAACATACAAACTATGTGATCCAACAGTAAAAATTATACATAACTACGAAGAATTTATCCTATCTACAAGCTACATTCTTCAAATATAGTGGGTTCATTATTGTAACTGGGAGACACACCTGTTTTTCTACATGCCACCTTCAACAGCACAAAAAAACCCCAACAAAACACAAATTTACTTTGTTTTTTTTTTTTTTCATATAAAAAGAAATGTTAACAACACAAAATAGAATAAAGCATGGACTACTGTTTCCATAGCAGAGAGACATTATAATTCTCAAATATGAAAGCAAAACTAAACTGACTTATTTCATGAGCTTCATAGGAACCAAAAATGAAGAAAAAATCCATGCTTTTTCATTGACTTCATATAGTTGACAAGCTGCTGGCTACCATTAACTAAAACAGAAGCCAGACATACACTGACCTTTAAATTAAGTTTAAATGGAGAAAACTGGTTTAAAAATATTGAATTTTTAAACCTACATAAAAAGTCAAAATTGATTCTTTTTTCTCAAATCAAATGCTGTCAGAAAACCATAGATCTTCTCCTTTGCTCTTATAATGTGTAATAATTTAACTTTTCTGTATTTTTTACATTCTATTCTAAATTAATGAAATAACTAAAAACTGCTTATAAAACAGCTGATAATCAGGTTAGACTTGGCTGTACAGTGGACTGGGGTTTGTACAGACATCCCATGTGATTGTGGGTTATTAATGGCAACAGGCAGCACTACCAATAATACTAGTGACTTAAAGTAATAATAGAGATTAGCATTTGGCTTTATATATTCATATTTTATACAAAAAAAGTTAAACTGGACCCTAGTTGGACCATGAAAACACAGGTATGCACATTACATTTCTACATCTATAAAACAGAAATTGTGTTTTCCCCTTATTTCTTTTCTAATTGTGGGTGTGTGCATACGGTCCCCAGTTTCTCCAAGTAGACCACTGAAGTTCTCCAGCATATGTCTCATCTTCACCTCAGCATCATATGGTATCCACCCTGGAGAAAGCAGGTGCCCAATTCCTGTTGTGTTTTGTTCTCACAGATTATCTGGATAGCATCTGCCACCTTTCTGCTGATCTTTACTAATTAATTTTATTTTCCTACAAACATTTAAAAAATATTTTTTTATTTTACTTCAGTGGTATAAAATAGATGCCTGATGTGAAATTTTCTGTAATGAACATTTGCTCACTTTGGACAACTGCCTGTTTACACACAATCTTTAAATCCACAGAGTCTCATTATTACAGGCTCCCTTGTTTTACAGGCATCTCATATTTAATCTGTATGTTCTTTAAATGCAAAGCATGTTATATTTAGTGTTCAAACTGCAGCATTAGTAAACTGAGCCCTCATTTATGCGTGCACGTGGGTGAACTGGGTGTCTCACAAAGGATTCAAGCAGATGCTTTCTCTTTAATGATATTTCTAATCATCTCACTTATGCCCCAAGGATATTTTCTTATGCTTTATTCTCCCATCATGATTTCTACTCATTACAGCAAAGTGCTATTTTAAATCTACTTTTTATATTTGAACTTACTCCAGCATCAGTTCTTAACCAACTTCAGTTTTTTAAAAACCATATATGTTCCTTGTACTGCCTAATTATAGGCACTGTCTTCAAAGGCATAGACAGCGTACATAAAAATAATCACTGCATTCAGTGGTGACTTGTAGCCTTTAGTACAGATAGTAGCAGTGATTATGATACACTTTACTAACAGTTAAGGTCAGGAACCTGACCTAAACTCCGAACTTCCTTCTATAAATCTTTATGAAAACCAGTAATGTTTTGGTATGTAAGCGAGCACATACACACAGACTTTACGTATTAATCCTCATGATGCATAATAAAAAAATAGTGGAACAAAAAACGTGTAAGTAGGAAAAGGAACCATGTCCAAGGTAAATAATTTGTCTTGTTCTGCATATACATTTACAGAAAGAGCCAACACAGCTAGCTGTACAAAAAAAGGAAGCAGCAGAAGTTAGCATCTTTCTGTGGAATATGTACAGAAAATGATTTTTCAGCATACTGAGTTGCAAAGGCAGATATCACAGAAATATTTGCTTCAGTGATTTCACTTCTAATTTGCACTACAAATTATGGGTCTAATCATTGGCAAAACTCACAAATAAGTTAAAACATAATTAAAATCATTTAAAGTTTTCATTGAGTAAACAGAATTTGTTCCATTATTTTGTATGGACTTTGCTTCAGAATAAGCAAAACCCAAGGGTTCTGATTAAAAACTTTGTTTAAAATATAATTAAAAAGTAACAATACCAAAGTTCCAGCAGAAGAAACACAGCACAAATGAGCAAAAAAATAAATTAGGGAAGCACAAATCGACAGTTTCATTATCTAAAATAATTACTAGTAGACATTGATTATCCAGACCTAGTAAGAAAAAAAAAAAAAAAAAAAAAAAGTCTACAGATTTACAATCTAAAATTAATCATCCATAGCCACAGCCATATGTATTTGCTCTCTATCAACACCTGACAGATTAAGTTTGTTTGAATTAATGAATAGAAAGCATGTTTTCTAAATCACATTTTTCAGGCACTGTATTTGAAAGTCAAGTGTTTGCATCCCATCAGTAAACACAGCAATGTCATAGTACAAAATTATAACTGGTTAGTTCATCTGAAAAAGAGAAATGCTCATTTTGATGGGTCATAGATGAGTATTCCTGGGATGAACATTTAGAGTTATGTCCAAAAACAAAACAAAAAAATGTTTCCAAATATTCTGTTAAAATAACTGAAGAATCCATTTAAAAAAATAGTTATTAACTGATGGGTTCTCCATTCACAAACCAGTCTAAGCAGCTGTAAAATTTTTCATTGGGTACATGGTGTTTTCCCCATGAAGTTGCCTCTCATAGTGCATTTTTAGCTTCTGTTAGAACATATAAAAAACACTTAGCAATTAAAGAGGGCAATTTTGCTTTTCCTCTTCTCTCAAAATCTTTCCCAGTTCCTTTCCTTCATAGGCTTTTGCTGTCTTTATCAAGAACAATTCTCGATTATCTCATGCCAGTTCTTAAATTTTAGTAATGCCTTTGCATAAGAGAAGATTTTTTGGGTTGACTTAAAAGTCAACGTTTACTGCTTCATTCCTTCTTTTCCAGCCCCCATTTCTCAAAACAAAGACTAGACACATGCAGATTTGTGTTAAATATGAGCAAACATGTTCACTGGCAACAGACGCGTGAATGAAATACACTTAATGTTGCATCTACAGAGAATTTAATTTTATTTAGTAAAGATTAGGTTGCAATCTGTCTAATTCTCGATCTTGGATCTAATACAAACTCTTTACCACAGAAAACAGGCAAATCCAGCACTGATTCTCCTGTTTTGGAGATAGGGAAAAACTAAAGTGATTGCTAATAATATTAGCCTTGTAAATGTCTCAGATTATGAAATATGTATACTTAGGACACACACACATGTTTAAATGCTTGCACACATGCATACGTCATTCCTTTTTTCCTATAAATACATACTTTGTTCATTTGAAAACCTGTTGTAGATATGTTATACATTTTTAGTTGCATACTGGCTATAAAATTTTCATTTGTTGATTTATTTTAATGAAGACTTTAAGTGACCCTGTGTCTCTGAAGTGGTTGCTGGAATGATAGCCTTTTCATCAGCAAAACCTAGACTCAGTACACTGGTAAATGGCTCTTGCTTTGTCTGTTGTTGGTCTGTGTGAGGAGGGATGCTGTTTCCCTTTCTGTGAGCAATTTTGCTTCAAGGCGCAGTAGAAAGGTCAGTAGCCAGAAGGTGAAGAAAGTATTGTTGAAGTTTCCAAGGCTGAGCTGTGTTGAACTCACAGAAAAGATATTTAGATTGAAGCTGTGCAAATTACCTACTTTTTCTACACAGTAACTGATGTTTCCAACTATCATTTTCTCAGTGAGATGTCTTTGGAACCTGATTTTTTTTGGTTTGTTTGTTTCCAAGAAAACCATTCACAAATTAGAAATGCTTCTGATTTAATAATTGAAGTAAGACGCAGTTAAAGAAAGGATAAACCTGCATTTTCTCTATTTATTATTTTCCTCTGAAAACTTTCAGAAGGTGTTCATATTTTTTGAGTATTTTATGATTTATACCAGTATGCACTTTCTCCATCACAGTTGAATGCAAGAAATGAACATCTTAATTTCAGACTTTATTGGAAAATGACTCCAAGCATCCTAAAGGTTATTCAGCTAAGTGAATCTTTTAATAAAATGACTATTTTTTTCCCACTATTCGTGAAAACCCTGAAGAGCAGTATTCTAAAATTCTTCTTACAGTAGATGTCTCTTCCTAAGTTAGATGCAATTGTACTCAGCGAGAGAGCAAATTTACAACATGCACAACATAGTAAACATGTTCTTTAGGAAGAGATCTTTACCCATGTGTGTTACTCTAAATTGCACTTAAATTTGTGGGGGCCTTGGCCTACATCTACTGAGGACAAGCCAAAATATTAGAAATATATTAAGCAAAAACTTGCTGTTCCAAAAAATTTTATGATTAAGGCACTATACTCCTAATATCTCAAAGTTCTAATTAGCTACATGGATAATTGAATTCTAAGGAATAAAATTTGCCATCTGCTAGAAATGGAGGCCGAATTGGAAAAGCTAAAAAATGTGCATTCTCTAATAATGCTGTGCCATGAACAATCTACCAGGCATTTTTCCCAGTGTGGTAGCCCATTATGTACATGAGCAAGCATCGCAGCATTTGTTAAAATATCATTAAAATTTATATTATTTATTCCATTCTAAAGGGGTAAAAATATCTCTGTGGAGCTGTGAGTTGGTTATTATAATAATGCTGAATATTTGCAGATTTGCAACAATGAAAGCTGTTAGAAGGAGATGGATTGAAGTAACTATTGTAACATTTTAGAGCTTGCTGTCAAAGCTTTAGTTCTTCCATGCTCATGACTCCACACTGTGTTTAAATTCCTCTGAATTAGAAATAACAAAGATAGATCTCTCACTCTCAAAAATGAGCCACCCAAACAAACCAAACTAGCCATGTAAAGCAAAACCAAAATCTCTGACAGATGGTTCTACCTTTCTGTATGATGTTACACTATTCTTATTCTACAAGCTCAGGTCACACTTTATATGAGCTTGTCAATAAAAATCGTTAATTGAGCTGGTGCTTGAATCCAAAGAGTATAATTTAAGTAACAGAGATCAGACCAATACATTTATCTCATCTCAAACAAAAGACAAGATCTGACCCATTATCTAAAGCTTGGTATCTATATTTTTGATTCAGATAGTTTTGTTCCTATATATACTGATGGGAAATATTTCTAAATTGCTTAAAACCCATATGACAGGGTATGTCAAAGCTTAAGTAACTGATGTAAAATTCCAGAATATTATCACTATGAAGTAACAAGATCCCTACAGTGTATTTTAGGAAAGAGAAAGGAATCTGGACCATCTGCAGTCAGTGCTATTACAACTATTGCTACAATCTACATCTGCTGTCTACAGAAGATAAATAGTATGTCTTATGTAAGCACTTAGCCATCCAATTAATATAATTCTTAGAAAATTAAGATCAAATAATTGGTAACAATTAGCTTATTATATTTGATAAGGAGTAAAGCAAAAATAAAAGGTTTGTATTCTTGTTGAAGAAATTGTATGGCATTTTCCAAAGCAAATAAAAATAGCACAAAATAAAAATTCTTTAAACATTTCATTCTCCAGTTACTTGGCAGTAATGTTTTGAGTATCATTGCATTCTTCCAAGTTGATACTAATATCTAAAATCAAGGAACTGATTTCTTTTATACTTACATTACATACCTATAAAAACAAAGTCCACTGGAAAATAATTAAAATGGGGGGGAAAAAAAAGTCATTTTATGTTTCTGCATATTGTTATATTTACATTCACTACAACCTTCCCAGTTACTATATAAACAAAGCCAAAAATTTCCTTATTTCAAGTTAAGTCCCAAAGTGGGATCTTCCACTAATAAGTACCATACCTATTCTTTCCAGAAAAAAACGCAGCTCAAAGTCCAAATCCAAGTCAAAGTACTTCCAGAACTTTTCTTTATGAAGCATAATTATTGTAAAAGGAAGAAGTTGGGGGCTACTATAACTTCCACAATATTGTTTTGCAGAGTAGGACATGAATTATGGATGAATCAAAGATACATTTGAGATATTTGCTTCTTCACACTCCGCTCCCTCTCTGCTTTGTAGGATGACACAGCACACTCCTACCAACAGTTCAAAACAACATAAATATAACAAAAAGGTTTTCAAGAGTTGCTTGCACTGCATTTTTTCCCTAGACTCTGGTGTTTAAGCAGACTAAAGTCACACCATGAATCTCTAGCATTTGTTCTCTGACCTGCATAAAATTTGCATACTGACTTTAAGGTAGTCCTGAAATAACTCTATCCACTGAAAGGCCAGTGAGATGATGAGACTGAGCATAAGGACCAAAACTTTTCAGAAACTGAGGGAGAAAAGATGTGAAAATGAAGGAAGTTGTAAAATCTCTGGTATCTGTAAACCCAAACGGAGGCAAAGTTGTAGCTTGACACTGGGGGTCTGATGCAAAATTTGTTCGTGAAACACAAAAGGTAATGTGGGTTGTGAGCAGGGTGGTTGGGGGTGTTTGTGTGCACCGTAGGGCGGTCGTGGATGGTGCCTGCATGTACTGTAGGGTCGTGGGTGGTGCCTGCGAGCATCAGGGGGTGGACACCTTGGGAGGT
>PPHD01016929.1:0-15313 GCA_002909625.1 Bambusicola thoracicus
AGACGCCCACTTGGAACCAGACGTCTGGACAGGATTACTGCAAATGTAACCCCCCTGCACGGTGTTGCCCCTGTCCCTACATGTGTTCATTTGTGTTGTGCCTCTGCATTTGCTTCACATCCAACTCAGTAGCCTGGGATGTCACTTAATTTCCTCCAAGGTCGGTTGGATCTCTCCTCATAGGTGCACTGCTGAGGTGCAAAATCAGTACCTCCAGCCCACGCACAGAGCTGCTAACTTCAATTAGAGCAGAATGCTAGGCAGACCCTTTGCTCTCATCCTTTGGTCTTTCACTTTCATATGGGTGAGGGAAAAACTGGAGTTGCTGTGAGCCAAGGAGGGCAGCTCTGGTGACGTAGGGACGTGGTACACCAATGCACCCAGCTCAGCCTTGCTGATGCAAGATGTATGTTAGCAAGTAAGGGAGCCTAGTTGCTCAGCAGATAGTTGAAGCTGTGGTTTCCCAGCCCTGAAGCTGAGAAGAAAGAGGTAGTCCAAAACCATCAGGAATTCAGTTGAACACCCATTAGGTGTGAGCACACTGCATCCTTAATATGCTCTCTATCTCCCCAGCTCTGGTGGCTGCCAACTTCTCATCTCCCACCATGAACGCGCAGGGCTTCCCCTGCCAGAACTCGAACACGCTACCTCGCAGCTCCCACCCCATGAGCCCCCGTACCACCATGCTGAGGAGGAGGCAGAAGAAGAAGGAGCACAAGAGCTCACGTAAGGGTGGCGTTGGGCTGGGGATGGGTTGGACACGATGCTGTGCTCACCTTGCTGGCTGTTGGCTGGCATAGGCCTGCTCATCCCAGCATCAGGGCCTTGGTGACCCCTTGGCATTGCCTTTGACTGTGGCTGCTCTACCTTCTGTCTCTCTCCTCCTCTCAGTGTCATTGGCCTCCAGCACGGTGGGACCCGGCGGGCAGATAGTCCACACGGAGACGACAGAGGTGGTGCTTAGGGGGGACCCTCTGAATGGCTTCGGACTTCAGCTCCAGGGAGGCATCTTTGCTACTGAAACCCTGTCCTCCCCACCTCTCGTCCGTTTTATTGAGCCTGACAGCCCGGCAGAGAGGTTAGAGACCTTGCCCTTGGATGCTGATGGTGCTGCTGCTGACCATTTCATGGTTTGGTTTGTTTTCTCTCCTCAGAGGCTCATTTAGATATTTACTGTCATCTTTGTAATATCTCCCATTCTTCACTGGGCATGGTTTACTGTCACTGCCATTTCTGCACTCGTCGGCTGACCGCGGCCTCCCTCACATCCCAGGTGAACGTCTTGGCACCAGGCTGTGGCTGTTCTCACAGGAGGAAGGGAGTGTGTGTCTGTGTGTGAGCACCATTTCCATCCCTTTTGTTTCGTTTCTTTTTCTTTCTGGTTAAAAGAGAAAGCTTTTGTCTGGTTGCAGAAAGAGGAAGGAGGTATATAAGTGAGCCCTGGAAGGTGTTATCTGCTTGGTTTTGTTGTAGCAGAATCCAGCTATATAAATTCACCTTGGTGGTTTTGAACCACCAAGGAGAGCTGTGGGGTAGGACCTGGAAAAATAGCAGAAGATGCTGGAAAACAGCTGAATGAAGGAGCAGCATTACTGGTGTGTGTGACCCTGAGGATACTGAGAGCAGTGAGTCCTGTGGGGGGCTGAACCTCAGCATGGGAGCCCTGGTTAAACTTCTTCCAAAGTCTTTGCTGGTGTAGATGCCCTCGAATGATGTTTCTTTTGCTGGATGGACCAGGCCCCAGCATGGGACTGGTATTGCCTTCTAGTGGCATCTGGTCCCTGGTTGTGTCAGGGTGGCAGGGAGCAGCATGAGTGTGCGAGTCCAGGCAGAGGGAGCACGGGGACATGGGACTGGCACAGGAAAGTGCATTGTCCCAAGTGATGTAGATTGAGAGGTTTTGAAAGCTTTTCATGCTTTTTGTCTGTTTGTTTGCTTGCAAACAAGGTTTAAAAATGAAAGCGGTGGCATTTTGGATTGTTATCCTCTATTACCAGGGTGAAGTCAGCTCACACTGCAAAGCACCAAGCTTCTTTTATAAATCAGGCAGCAACAAAGCCTGCTGTTCCAGGGGAGAAGGGAGATGTGCTGCAAGCTGCCTGGCTTTGCTTTATCCCTCACCCCAGCCAAGGCTGGGGCGAAAGCAAAACCTCATGGCACAGCCCAGTCTGTCTCAATGTGCCACATACTGCTCTCCCTCACGGCTCCCAGCCAGCAGGACTTGCACTCCTCTGGCTGCTACCCTCTGCTTTGTGGTGGCAGGGAGCAATCCTGTCTGTGTCTGCAGTATGGATTTGATTTGGTGATTAAATCTCTGCAGTGTGTTTCTTCCTTGCCTAGACTGTGCGGCTTTTCCTCTCTGGAAGGTAGACACATTATTGCTCCCTATCTCTCACAGACTTTCCCACTCCACCCCTTGCTTTGTTTACTGGGTGTGAGATGAAGCCTTTGGGATCAGAATGAGACAGTGGTCTGTCCACTGTTATCAGCAGGGAGGGTCAAATAGCAACAAGTGTGCTGTCCCTTCTTGGCTGCCCCAAACAAGCAGGTGTTTGTCCATCCTCCCTCAGCTGTCATAGACAGCCGAGGAAGAATATCTGCCTTGTCCATCTCGGTATCCGAAATCAATGCTTCCTGCTGCGTTACATGTTTCCCAGCTCTATTCAGACAGCTGTTTGATCATCATATTTCTGGCTTTTGAGTGTGAAGAGTTTGCAAAAGGAAAGTTCAGCAGCTGCGTAATGCTGTCAGCACAGCTTTCATCTTCTTGGGCTGTGACTCACCCACCAGCGTGCTCACACAGATGTCAAATAGACACAGATATACAAACACACATGGATGTGTGTACCTAATCCATACAGGTCAGCTCAGGGATGTGTAGGGGCACAACACATTGGTTTCTGCAGCCAGTCATGTACTCACTCTGCAGCTGGAGTGACCACACATACTAATGACAGTGAAGGAAATCTTCAGCACACATCCAGCCCAGAGTTTGAATTTGTGGTGCTCAGTGTCGAGCAAGGCGCCTCCGCTGCTTCACTGCTGTCTTTCCCGTCATGGACTCCAACACATCCACAGTGCTGTCTCTCACTAGAAGATGCTTGAACTCTTCTTTCTGATTTCAAAGCAATTCTCCTCCCATGATCTCAAAGTACTTTGTGAGGTCTCATGAGAGAGTGCTCATCCCTGAGATGCGTTTGGGGGAACCCTCTGTGGACTTCATGCAGGATCCCACAGCAGAGCCAAGGAGAGGTCTGCAGGAGCCTTGATTCCCAGGGCCCTGCTCCCAACACAGGGACACGTGGCAGTTGGAAACTGATGGTGAAATTCTATAGTTAACGAGGCACATCAGGTCTTTTCGCTCTTGTAGTTGGAGCTAGGAGGTTGTGGCTCTGCTCCACAAACTTTTATTAACCTGCAGGACTGGGATTTGGACCACCATAATCAACTCAATCAGTATTAAAAGAAATAAAATTCTTCTGACCTAACAGAGCTATTGGCTGTAAAACACCATAGCAAATCGACCTTGAATGGAGAAGTACCATGTTTTGTGAGAGGGCAGCTGTGGTGGAAAAGGTGGGAAATGTTTGCTTTGATGCTGTGTAAAAGGTTCCCATAATCTCCCAGTCCTTGTGACTGAAACGGGTTGTGTCCTCCTGTTACCTTGAAATGATGAAGTGATGTCTGTGTTGGTTCCTCCTTTCCAAATGGTGCATAGTGACCTCTCTCTTGTGCCACTTACCACCTTCATATTTGTGAGCTGATATTTCCATTATGGTTTTGTGGCAGTATATGTATCTGCAAGCTCAGGAAAGGACTGTAATTAAACAATGAAATTATTCACAAGGTTGGATTCACATATCCTCTATGGAGTTGCCTGTCCTAATCCAGGTCTCCTTGAACAAACACTTCTGAATTTACATCTCTTAAAATAGCTGCCCGTTTTCCATGGGTGGCATGAACTCAGGCAGCAGAGTGAATGTGTTGCAAGTTTAATACCTTTCCACTAATAAGATAACCTTCCTGGGCTCTCTCCAAACTTACTCATATCTCAGCTTTTGATGGGCCGCAGACAAAAACTGTTGTTTGTGCTGTTTTCTCCAATCTGGATGTGAATGTTTTTTGTCTTGTTTTGATCGCCTGGCCTTTCATATACATCCTGTTGTTTGGAGGTGAATAATACAGCCAATATCCACTGCCTTTGATGTTTCCTTCATGTGCCTGGAAGCTGCAGTACCATCTTTTCTTACAGTTGCAACAGGTGTGAGTGATAAAGAGTGGCCAGAAAAATAAACAGTTTTCTATGAAATATCTACAAAGTTGATGTCTGGAAAGGTCAGGGCAAAGAATGTGTTTGATCATTAAACAGCAAGGGAATACAGGTTCTCTAGAGAAGGCTTAAAAGAGGACAGCTGATCTTTTTAAGGGAAAACTTTGTGGTAAAACAACTCCAAATGCAGAGGCAAATCTCATTTTTGTAATTCTGGATCTATTTTGGAAACCACACTGCAGCTTACATTAATGATGGATGAGTGCTTTCTCATGCTCTGCTCAAGTGGACAGCCTTCCAGACAGGTGACAAGTGGAAAATCTGAACAGATGTGCTCTGATGAAGAATGTGGATGAGGATGACCAACCTGTTGCCCATGGCCAGTCATGGGGAACGCCACACTCTTGTCTTTGTAGAGCCATCACACAGTTCAGATTATAGCTGTAGGGGGTAATGTGCAGGATTGCCTTACTGGTGAAGAAGAGGGTGAATAGTGAATGTAGTGGTTCACGTGTGAATAAACATTGCTTATAAACACAGAAGAGTCTCAGGAGACAAACCATACTGTAACAGCATGTCTTGAACATAGCAGCTTTGCTGTTATTTTACTTTCAAAGTGGAAAAAAAAAGCCTGCTGATCTATGCTCTTCAAGAAAGTGGGTCTAAACCAAAAAGCCCAAAGTGCCAGTTGTGGTTCTACTGGCAGGCTATCACGTCAGGATAATATTGGCCTTTCAGGGCGGTTAAACAGTATCAATGTACACTTGGCTTTCAGAAATGTAATTACAGGGGATAAATGATTATCCAATTTGCTGAGATGTTTCAACGAGTTCATTGGATTGCAGCTTCAGTATTAGCCATGTATTAAGCAGAGGAATCTACACAATTTTCAGTGCCATTAGGTTGGTTTCCAGTGGGTGCAGGCACACAGAAGGAGATGTATACTATTAGATAGGGTAGGAGGGCACACATCACTTGCATGTCTTGGCCATGGTGTTGACTTTCAGTAGAGGAAGATTTTATTTTATTTTATTTTATTTTATTTTTTTGAAGCTGCAGGAAATATGATGAAAAATATTGTTTGGGATTGAAGTATGTCTGAGGTTAAGCAAGCTACAATGCTTTCCTGCCTTGTGACCTTCCAGGCTGTACTGGCCCTGGGATACACGTTGCAGAATGAATTATCATCTGTTTGGGGCCACTTGTGCAGGATTTGTCACTACTTTCTGTGTTCTAACAGATTTACTTGTCAAAAAGTAACTCATGACTGGTTGTGGGGTTGTTTCTTTCCTACTTTCCTCTATTATCCCCGCCTCCTTTCCCTCTTTTCCCAATGTGGACTACAGATGCGGGCTGCTGCAAGTGGGAGACAGAGTCCTTTCTATCAACGGCATTGCGACTGAGGATGGGACTATGGAGGAAGCTAATCAGCTGCTGCGGGATGCTGCGCTGACAAACAAAGTCGTGCTCGAAATTGAATTTGATGTTGCAGGTAATTGCAAAGGACTTGTTGCTCCTCAGCACCTGCTGGACTCTACCAGTGCTTTTGCTAACCTGTTGGAGGGATTGTGCTCACAAAAGTATGTGAGGTTTTTGACAGACAGCAGAGACTGAGAGGACCCTGTGAGGGCCTTTCCCATTTTCTCTTGTTCTCTAATGTGCACTAAAGTGAAGAGTCCTTCCTCTCATCCTTCCATAAATGCCTTCTTTTCACAACTTGGCTGAGAGAAATACAGTGAGTAGATGAAGAGGCCACTTATTCTTTAAGCATTGAATCATTAATATGAATATTTGTACTAATCTATGGCCTTGAAGCAAGAAGGGAGCTGAAGCTATTGGCTGAAGTGTACAGCCTTATATTAAAAGAAAAAGGTTTTTTTCATTTTACATTGACAAAGATGCCTCAGATTCGAAGTACAGCATGATATGAGCAATTCACTTGATGTGCAGGGTATGTATTTTTAATGAGAATCCAGATTTTAACCTGAAGTCCTCAGGGCATCTGATAACAACCTTATTTGAACCTATAAAGCTGAGTTTGATGGGGTTGTTTTTTTTTTTCTTGGTTCCAAAGAAACCATCCATGCCACTGAAAACTCTTTTCTCCTATTTTCTTTTTGTCTGTTTCTGGTTTGTAGAGTCTGTCATCCCCAGCAGCGGCACTTTCCATGTTAAATTGCCCAAGAAAAGAGGTGTAGAGCTTGGAATTACAATCAGCTGTAAGTATTGCTCAGTCTTGCAGTAGCAGTTGCAAGAGCCACTGCTTTCCAACATGGCACATCAGAGAGGCCCAGCAGAGAGCAAAAAGATTATGTGGGGTTTTCTGGTAGCACTCACAGTGCTTGCAGTTTGTTCCAAATTGAATTGGATATGTGGCTTTTGCCTCCAAGAGCTGGCAACTGCAAAAGAAAAGCAGCTGCTGAAGGGTCAGGGCAAAGGATGTGTCTCTGAGGGGCTGCTGAGCAGTTGTTTGCCACAGACTAATATTATGCTATGTTATTAGTAATATTATTTTTATTTCCAGGCGTTGGCGGGCTCCAAAAGAACAAGGCATCAACCTTTTTCTTTCTTCTCTTTCTTTTCTCCTAGCTCTTGGTTAATTATCTTTGTTTCTGTTTTGGAGTGTATTCTAATTTAAAGACCTTCTGGCCTCTTTGGAGAAGACACTGTAAGGAGATGACATAGGCAGATCCATCCATTTTGGGTATTAGGAAAAACTGGCAGAGCGGTGAAGGCACTGGCACAGGGAGATGGTGCAGTCACTGTCCCTGGAGGTATTCAAGAGATGTGTAAAGTGGCACTGAGGAACATGCTAGTGGGCAATACTGTTGGTAGGTAAACAGTTGGACTGGATGATCCTAGCGGTCTTTCCAACTTCAATGATTCTATGATTCTATCTGAAATTTTGGGTATGCTGAAATCTTCTTATGGACTGCACCAGTGACTTTTTCCTGTATGTGCATATGTGAGTGGTGTCATATCACTCATCCTTCTTTCACTACTGGGTAACCCAAGTTGAATCATCTTAGATTGGCCATGCCCAGAGGCAGCCACCACATCCCAGATATGAGACAAAGCAGCTTGCAAAAGTACAGTAATGGGAGCTTATGTCTCAGCCCTCAGGAGCACAGACTCAGCTGTCTCTGGGGAATGGAGTCAAAGAATCATAGAGTTGTTTGAGTTGGAAGGGACCCTTAAAGGCCATTCGGTCCAACCCCCCTGCAATGCACGGGGACAACTGCAGCTCCATCAGGTGCTCAGAGCCCATCCATTCTGACCTTGGGTGTCTCCAGAAGCAGGGTGTCCACCACGTCTCTGAGTTGCTAAGAACACTTTAATAGTAAGCTTCATTAAAGTAGATAAGCTATTTGCAATTACTTCTTGGCATTTGCAGCATTAGTTGCTGAGTTAATTGGAGATGTCGTGGTCTAAGTGGTTTGTTTCCCAGAATAGACTTGAACATCTTCAGGGTGATTACTTTGTCATTTCCTCTCCCAGTTTCCCCATTTTGTGCCATGTGAATACTCACAGTATGTAACGTTTGACTTGCTAGCATTTACTGTTTGAAGACACCAGAGTGCTTTCCAAAAGCAGTGAGGTGTCCATAATGACTGTCTGTGTAGGCAGAGCAGGACCCAGTGGGGGCAGAACTCACACTGCATTCCCCACCTTCTGCACTGGCACTGCAATGTCAGGTAGAAACCCAGGATGATGGATCTGGTAGTAAGCATCTGCTGGCCTGAGCATGGCGAGGATTTCACCCCTATTAAGCTTCAAAGTTTAGATTTGATTTGGGACCAGAGAGCAAAACGAACGTGGAAGTTGCTAGTAAGAATATGAGCTTTTATTTGCGGAGTCTCACTTAAATAGATCTGCTTTGGATGAGCATTTACACTTCAAACATATTTTTATGTTGAAAATATTTTCGTTTGAAATCTGTTTAAAAAATTGATTTCACACTCCTTTTGGAAATCACTGCTAAATAAAAAGACAGAGACCCCTGGGTTTTAAATACTTAGATGCCCATTGTCAGTGATTAAGCTGAATGATGGAATAGATTTGATCTTTTTGATTGCTGGACATGTTTACAGGACATTGTTTAAGTAATGAAAACGTGTAAACCTAAGATTATGTTTTGTTGTTTGCTGAGTCAGAACGAAAACTGTATCTACAAACAGAGCAAGAGATAGCAGAAAATGCGGGGGCAAGGATGAAAGTTGAATCCTAATTCTGCTTTCATAAATTAGTCCCCATAAACCTATTTCCACAAGACCCTTAGCGAACTATATCATCATTTTGTCACTCTGCATCTGACCAGGCAGATAAATATGCCCGTGTCAAACATTAGAATGAAAGCAAGCAGACGTATGGTAAGTACCTCCTGCAGAGCCATGATGTGCATGCAGGAGTGTGATGCAAGTAGTGAGAGAGGAGAGGTAAAAATAACCCATCTCTGTTTTGCTCAGTTCCTCCAAGTTGTGCTCATTTGAATGTTTGTTTAGATCTGGAAAGAGCTTTTATAGCTTCTTTCTGTCAAAGAAAGGCATATAACTACTGCTTCAAGTGGAAACTGGAGCAGATTAAATAGGTGACAAACTGGTTGGATCAGTACAAGACCCCCTGCGCTGCCATGGCCACAGATTTGTTTGTTCTAAAATGTCATAGTATGGCACACTGTAAATGAAATATCACAGAATCGTTTGAGTTGGAATGGACCCTTAAAGGTCATCTAGTCCAACTCCTCTGCAATGAACAGGGAATCATATGAAACACGAGTTGTTTTTGTTGAGTTTTACCCCTTGGCTTCAGCAGGCTCATCAGCAGTTAATTCCTCGGTCTGGGAAGGGTTGCCACTGCCTTCTTATGTGGGCAAGAAATGATACGACCTCATCAGAGAAGTGCTGCAGAGATAAAACCAATCGAGTTGTTGCTGTGCTGTGACTCTCAGAGCTAATCGGGAGATGGGCTGAGCGAAGGTGGGGGAGAGCAGGGCTCTTGATGGATGCGCTGAAAAAATTCATATAAAGCAGCCGGAGGAATCATAAATCTGCTGGAAAGACTCATAAAGGGGCCGGGAACCCAGGAGGTTTGTGTATGATGAGGGCAAACGCTGCTGGTTTTGCTATGGGCATACAGAGAGGGTCTGGGCTTGCTCCTGGCTGGGGGTGGGTGCGGGGAAGTGTGAGTGGTGTTGCTCGGTTGTGTGTAGAGACCTCTGAGGTGCTCTGAGTGGTGGGGATGCAAAGAAGTGCCAAGTGAGGTTTCTGACACAATGGTGTGAAGATTTGGCTCTCGTTAGCCTGAGCCGCACGTCTCCATTAGCAGAACACACGGCACGAAGTGCTCTGATCTTTCTGGCTGCATTCAGTTCTAGTGACATAGTTATGCCTTTGTAGGTTTTCTGTAAATCTCTCACAAATGAAAATCCCCAGCAGCGAGAAGCTAATAGCCCTGTTTTCTTGTGTGTTCAATACCTGACCTCTTAAAGTTAGATATCCGCTTGCTATTAGCCCCTGGAAAATGATAGTTGATTCCACAGCAGATAGCTTTTCTGTTTTCCTTCTTTTGTCTGCTCATTCACCCTCTCCAAAGGCCACGTGTGAAATTCACCGCAGGGCGTGGGGGTGTTGGGGCTGCTTAAACAGGCATTGAAATTACCTGTCGTGTCAGCTGTACATTAATGCTTTATATAGCATGTTTATCAAATTACCTTTATATATCTTCACAAATCAATTCCTGTGCCCTTGCTGGGAAGTACTGCAGATAAGAAGTAAGCACTATATCTGCTTGTGGATGATAAAACCGGAATTTGGATAGACAGATAACTTTGATTAAGTCTCTTAAGCGGTGTAATCACTGTCCTAGTGAGAAGATGGATCCGTGAGGTGACCCAGTCCAGCTCTACTGGCACTGGATTAGCCTGGGACCTGCCTGGCAGTGTGTCCCTACAGCCTCACCAACATTGCAACCACAGATTTGCAACTGATTTGCTGTGATGCTTTTGCAGAAGTGAGGTATTCTGTCCAGGCTTTGCTACCTGAGGGGTTTAAAGGATGCAGATCGGTGGTGGTGTAAGTGTCCTGCTGGTGGCACTGATAATTTACCCAGCTGCTGCTAAAACTAGTGAAGGGTAGAGGAAGAAGTTGGGTCCTGGGGACTGGATTGTCACCACTGCTTTTTGTAATCAGTTCTGATTTGCTTTTATTCCTCTTCTCATGCCTTAGCTACCCTGAGATTATTGGGTTTCTGATTTTGTTTGTTTTTCCCCTTTATGAGTGTTTGCTTTCTGAAATGTATTTTTGTGGCACTATTACAATTTCTTTAATTACATGTTGGCAGAGTGCTGCCTCAGCTTGATCAATAACGAAGGGCATCTATAACCGGTTGAAGCGCTGATGCGTGTGAGATATGTGCTTGCGCTCCTTGGAGGGGAATAATTTACCAATGCAAGTCATTATGCATTCTATTAAAAACACAGAATGGACATGTGTTTCTGGCCTTGTCATCCATCAGAGAGTAAATGCCGAGCGAGCCAGAATCCCAGCAGAGGTGGCGAGAGACTGAAAGCAATTTATAAAAAGTAAATAACAGTATTGATCAGCTCACCTTTTTATCACTGCCCTGTCAGCACCACCAAGCAGTGTTTCATGGTGAGTTTCTCCCCCACCCCACGTTTCTGCCTTCACCAACTGTTGATTTATGGGGCTTTCTCTGGGTCACTGGGGGAGATTTCAACTATCTTCCATACTGGCAAACCCACCAGAAACACAAATCCATCTGAAAAAGAGCTTACTTCCACCCCAAGTGGTTTGCCCTGGCAGGTGGGGGCTGCAACCAGACCTCCTGAGGAGATGGTGTGGGTATCTGCATGACAGCTTCTGTCTCTGTCATGATGTATCTCTCTCCCCTCTTTCCTCAGCTGCCATCTGCCCTTTTGGATGGGAAAACAAGACCTGGAGGCAAGGCTGGATATTCATAGTGAAGGGTACTGGGATGCCAAAGGGGAATGAATGGAGTTAGTAACTACTGTATTTAAATTGAACAGGGAGTGACTGTTCAGTGCTTTGAGATTTCTGTCTCTTTGAATCCTATGCCTCTGGAGAGAATGGTATTTCATTAAGTCCCCTTAACTTACCCGTCAGCCTCATGGGTGCTGACTAATAGTGATAACTCTGTAAAGCCTTCCAATTTCATACTAGGTGACTAAGTGGTTATTTAAAACAGAGGACTGCCGTGTGTTCAAGCACAGTTTGGATACTCTGATGGTAAGGAGAGGGGTATGCCATTGTGCTTTCTCCTGCTCCATCTAACAGGTCTCAAGGAAATCTGTTTGGCTGTGTCAGGTGTAGAGGTGGCTGTCCCCAGCCCCTTTGCCAGCACTGTGGTTCTCTCTAACCCCCTTCTGTCACACCGCCTCTGCTTTGAATCTAATAAACAAACCTCACAGTGAAAAGCACTTCTGGAAACCTGGATTGTTCTGACAGAACCAGGCTAGGCCGCGATTAAGCACGCAGTGCCGCATGCCGGGCTCAGCACCTGTGAGCTGCCGAGACTCCATCACTGCCACTTCTACCACTGCCCTGGGCACCTCTCTCAGCCCCAAAGACACATCTTGTGTTGAAGAAGAGAACAGCAATAGTGATAGCAGCATGTTTCTATGCACTGTTTGCCCGTGGCAAGTGGCCTACTTAGGTGGAGGGGTGGTCTTTCTGTGTTGATTTTTAGCCACGTCAGCCTCTGCACCTCTTGACACACATTGGTGAATAGATTCGCTGGGCCGTGCATTGAATACAGATTGAATACAGCCGTGAGGCCCTTGGTAAACCTCCACAATCCATCCATTTCTCATTGATCCACAGTTGCAAGCTGCATATGTGTTTCTAGATGAAAACTGCCTGGCATTGTGTGCCAGTAAGGCATGGGAGAATAATTCTTCCAGGCTCTGTATCATTCAGCAGTCTCATTGCCACGACTGTTATTAATTCAGTCATGGTCTGCTCTGACCTGACTTTTATACTCAGCTGTGTTGCAGCTGAGATTGGCAGTCGTTTCACACTGTTCGGTGCAGAAGGTTTGGTTACATATGGGAGAGGGTATCCTTAAAGGTGATGGGCAAAGCATGTGTGTTTTTATATCTTATAAATGAATGTAAATAGAAAAATCCAGAGCAGAGATGTTGGCAAGAAAAAGCACTTATTCCTTTATGTCTGACTTTCTGGGGCACCTTCTTGCTCCTGCTCAGGCAGGTGGATCTCTGTGATTGATGCCACGTACCTTGCAGATATTTTAATCCCTGACCTGTACCTGATATGTTCAGATGCTGTGAGGTTTCTTCCTTCCCACACAGTTTTTGCTGAGAAGCTCCGTCAGCTTTAAATGAGATGGTGCAGTTCCCGTAGTAAGGCTGGAGATAGTGATGGGGGGTGGGAACGATGCTCTTGGTGTGTGTTTGTCATGTGGTTGGCAGAGGGGTCAGGAGGGAGTCACGTCATAAATCTCTCTTAGGTTTCTCAAGAGAGCAGCTGGTCCTGCAGGCAAATTGGAAAATGCAAATGCTCCCAGGGATGCATGCCTGCATCTCCCATGGACTGAAAATGTTCTCAGTCTGGTGGGGAGACAGGAGGATTGGAAACCCCTCCTCCACCTGAGAGCAGTCCGGAGCTATCTGGTTGTATGACAGAGTGGCCTGGGTAGCTAAACCCCATGGAAAACATTTTTCTGTTTTTCTGGATTGTTTTCCACCTTGAGAATTTCCCATCCTCTTTTACTTCAACATCGGAGGAGGGCAGCCAACAAGAGTTTGCAGGGATTTACTTCTTTTTACTCCTGGTTCTCCAGAAGGACAAACATGAAGCACCATTTTGTCAGAGGAATATACGTTCCCTTTCCTCCCAACTTCTTTTCCCATTAACCTTCCCCCTCCTAGACAGCAGGCTGAGTTTTGCTCCTGTTCGTCTCTTGCAGCTGCGAGCAGAAAGCCTGGGGAGCCTTTGATCATCTCCGACATCAAGAAGGGGAGTGTGGCACATAGGTGAGTGCACAATTTCCCACCTGCCAAAGCCATGGCAAAATATCCAGTCCAGTAACGAGAGGTTAGGTAGAAAGATTCCCATGCGATATAACACTAAGGTATGGATTTTGCCATCATCCAAGCATGAGCTAGCCCTAGAGGTTTCTCTTAGACCACAGTAGGGTTTGGAATGAAAACTATCTTTATTGAAGCAAGTAGAGTTGAGCTAATGGAGAGGATAGCCAGGGCATTGATTCAGAGGTCTGCTGACTATCTAGAAGATGGTTGTTTAACATCTATGAGCATGTGCCATGTCTCCTCACATAGTTTGCTGTGTTTCAGTGAGTGAGTGAATTGTGGGCACTGGTGGAGATCTGTGCCAATAACTTAGTCTTTTTTGGCTGCTCCTCTGATCCCAACACCTCCTAGTAAAGCTGTCAGAGGAATTTAGTGCTCATGAAGGGCTGGTTTTTAAGTGTACTTGTAAGTGAGTTTCCAGAAAAGGCAGAATATCTGTCAGTTAAAGATCAGGCATTTTTGAGTGCTGTAGGTTACCCAGACTATATATCCATATAGGTGAGAGTGTTAAGCTGATGTGCCTGTCTTGTTCTGGGCTGATGCACGCTCTATGTGAACTTCCTCTCTGTACATTATAATTGCTCCAGGCCCTGCTTGTGCCTGTTTCCCAGAAAAAACTAAAGAGAGGTGAAAGAAAAAAAAAGCTAATATTGTCATCACTACTGCAGAACTGAATGCACTGCAGGATCTGAAAGGCAAATACAAATGTACTTCAGTCTTCTTTTCCTTTCCACATAGAACTGGCACCTTGGAGCCGGGAGACAAGCTGTTAGCCATTGATAACATCCGACTCGACAATTGCTCAATGGAGGATGCGGTGCAGATTTTAAGGCAATGTGAAGACCTGGTCAAATTGAAGATTAGGAAGGATGAAGATAACTCTGGTACAGAAATCCTGATGCAAACTGGTGCCTGTCCACTTTAATGACATTTCCCAATAGGTAGTGCAGACCAACAAAGATAAGGGCTGCTGCCTCTCCGGTCACCACTTTCCAATTGATTATAGTCTATTTTCGTTATTCTGCCCTTAAATGGAGTTTGGAAGGTTAAAATCCTGTTTGGTATAAGCACAGCTGAAGACTGAAAGCTTGTGCTTCTAAATGCTACGAGTCTTTCCTATGACCTTTTTGGTATGGCAAAATAAAACACTCTGCATTGCTGTTTTCTCTTTCAGATGAGCAGGAGACAACCGGTGCTATAATCTACACGGTGGAACTGAAGCGATACGGCGGTCCCTTGGGAATAACCATCTCTGGGACCGAGGAACCCTTTGATCCCATTGTCATTTCGGGCCTGACAAAAAGAGGGCTGGCAGAAAGGTGAGGTTTGGGGGTCAGAAGGGCCAAATCAGCGTGGGACGGGATTTTGATGTTTGCAAAGCTTTGAGGCCAGGGTGGTGCTGCCCACCTGGCTTCTCAGACCCACGTGCTTGACATGTGGGGTGGCCAGGACTGTGCCCTCAGGGCAGTGAGAAAAGTTTTAAGCAGGACACTACTGGTAGAGTCAGAGCCAGTGTGCTGATTGAACACAGCAGCTGAGAGAATGTATTTATCTGCCTCTCTTCCACTGAGATGCTTCCTAGTCCATGATCTTCTGTGTCACAGCTTGCATTGGGAGAGTGCCCACCTGCCCTGAAAGGCATTGTATCCATCTGGTCAATGCTCACATGCTGCTGAACTGCAGCTGATAGCCGTGGCAGTGCTATGGCCTACAGAAACCACAGATCTTGAGGCTCTTTGGTCCTTGCTGGTTGCTTAGTCTGTTGTGTATGAAGGAATCTCAGTGTAGGGCTGCTCGGAGTAGCACATATTTATACTGCATAAAGGTAGCTGCAGATTTACCTTCAGAAGCCGGGGAGGTTGTCTCTGTGCGTGCCTGGGTCTGAATATATGTGCATGCGTGGGATTTAAAGGATCAGGACACTGCTGAGAATATAAGGTAGAACTGAGTCATAC
>PPHD01016930.1:0-15313 GCA_002909625.1 Bambusicola thoracicus
GTTACACTTCTAATGCCCCACACAGTCCATCAGTGCACAAATCAAGAAATAAATAAATGGTAATAAAAAGCATTTCAAGAAAAGCAGCGGAGAGAAAACTTTGCAAGTGAAAAAGATGAGGGTCAAAAAATCAAAACAAATTGGAAACAGATGGGAGAAATAGCATCACCAGCCTGTGAATAACTTGCGTATTTTAAAATACTAATTAGAAATTAAGAAGTAAATATTGAATATGCATTTGATAAAAATACAAAGAATTGAGGCTTTGCATGCTGTCTACACAAATAAAAGACAGAGAATAGCTGCGGCTTGTGCACATTCCAAACTTCTGACTTGACTCAGTGTATCTTTACAGCATGAAAAGCAATTAAGTACAATAATGAAATAATAATCCACTGTTTCTCTGCCAGATGTAGAAGTTCTAAAGGTGGTTTGGTCATGAATTTTCCTTTCTTTCATCTGCAAGAATGAGGGACAAGGAGCAGAGCTCGGCGCCAACCGCCCCACTGCCTGCAACATCCCCACCAAAGTGCTCCCCGAATGCAGTCCGGGAGAGCACAGAAACCACACCCCGGGGCTAAGAAGCCATGGAGGACCATCAGCTCTTCAGAGAACACCCAGTAAAGGAACGCAGGACCATCACTTTCTTCATCTATCCCAGAGGCATCCCTCAGAACGCCATCTCTCGTGGTGCCCGGAGCTCCCCAGCCTGACTCCCACCACAGCCCTGAATACAAAAACCCGGCAGGACGACAGCACTTCCAAATGGTCATTTCCATGGAAGCACATCTATTCAGGTGCTTCATTGGCCCTCTGACACCAGTACGGTTCTGTACCATAGGAAACCAGGTTTGGGAAGGGAGCACTGGTTGTTTTTCCAGACACTCCTTTCTTTCCTTTTTCTCCCTGCTTTCATACTGAAGCAGCAGCTGGAACCATCATCCTTTCTTTCGCAAAAACAAAAGCAAGCAGACGGGAAATTGGTGTTTTAGGTACTTGTCTGATATAAGCAGAATAAGCAAAATGCTGTTTCTTATTGAATACAGCAACTGCAAGAAAGTAAATGACTTTCAGACCAAACTCCGGTGTGTACTTTCAGTACCAAGTTCTCACAGGTTGCTGTCCTACTCTGCAGTTACCACCGTCTCTGTGCCATCTGTCTGTAACACCAAGGCTTTCTGCTGCCCAGTCAGCAAACAGTTTGGACATCCTGGTAAATGAATTACAGGTCCTGGCACTCGTGTGTTATTTGATTGTAGGAAAAATTACAGTTTAAAGAAAAAAAGTAAGAGGTAATTATTGCTGCTATTGCTCATTTCTCCTCCTTTTTTTTTCTTGGTAAGCAGAAATTCCCTTAGAAGCAGATGTTATGCTGTTCTGTTTAACTCACGCAAAACAATGCACAACAAAAATTTAACACTGCACATGTTAAAGCTGCTACAGCCGTGCACAGATACAGTAACTGTATTTGCAAATATTTAATTACTCTCTATTACTGAGTCCTGGTGTTGGTTCGTTGTGCTGGGAGTGACATAAGATAGGCAGGTGGTTCATCCCAAACTGGCTTTACATCATTTTTACATGTTTTTATATTCATTTTAAATAAGCTTCACATGACATTTTTACATCCATAACAGCACAGCTACAGAATTTACAGTTGTACAAACATAAATCAAGATTGCTGTACTGAGTTCTGCTTTCAGGCGACGATTAAGGTACAGCTAAAACCTCCTTGCTTTTCAGTGAGTGCAAAATGCCGAACACTCCCAAAGCCAACCTTCCTTGGTGTCAAGTATTTGGAACAGGATCAAAAAGTTACATTCTATATTTACTAATGATTCAGAGACTTCTAGCAGTGAACATAAAGCTCAACCACTATGTTGTAAAAAGAGAAAAAAGAAATACTAACAAACAACAGGCTTTGCATGCAGTTGAAGAGACAGCCATGTTGTGTAGGCTCCACACGAGACTCATCTTTCTTCTTGTCACTTCACAAATACATCAGCCACAAATATACGCACACAAATGGTGTGATTCCATTTCTGAGCCAAAGTTCACCCATTAAGATTTGCACATGCAGGTTTGTGGAAGATAAGTATATGCACACAGACGTATATGTACATGCACACACACACACACGTGCACAGACATCAATACTACATTTAAGACAACTGAATATAGTTGTCTTAACTATTAGCTCTGCATATAGTGGAAGGCACTTGTACTTCAATGGAAGCCAAAGTTAACATGGAGATCCACATCCATTGCTGGAAAATCAGCCAGATGAGACACAGCCTATCTTAAACCAAACAACCTACTGTTATCCTTTTTCTAGTAATGTTCTGAAAGTGCCAGATGAAATCATGGCCCCATGGTGTGAGCTCGGATCGAGGACACGTCTCTGCTTGGAGATGCAGCAGATAAGGCAGAACAGGAGAACGAGCCCTGCCAGCTGGAGCTGACATCACCGCATTCGTCACTGTCCAAACGCGTGCCGTGAAATTGCATCTCAGTGAAGTGCTGAGTTCCCTTCAGATAAAATTAAAGGACCAGAGCACTTCTGCTTTTGGAAACCAATAATAAGACTTTCCCCACTTTTCCATAAACTGAAGAGCAATACCACTCTATTTGCACTTCTAATTCCCTTTCAATCACTCATGGCATCGTTTGTGCACCAACTGACGGGTGCCATTGCAACGACACTGCCAACCACACCAGGCTAAGAGAGAATGGTGGCAGTGAAAAATGTTCTTCCAGTCCAGGAAGACTTCTTCCTGAGTGGGCAGGCAGTGCTGCAACAGTAACAGAGAAAAACAGGAGAAAAATGCCCTTTATTTTTCTAACCATGAACGTATCGGGAGCCCAATCAAAGCAGATAGAAAAGCATATTAGCTAAAGAACATCTACTGACCTTGGGTGTGATAAAAATATTACCGTGTACCATCACTTTTCTCATTGCCTTCAATTAATTTTCTCTCTGTCACATCCAGATAAATGCTGGCAGTCTCTGCCGCTCAAGTCTATAAGCTGTTTTTCATTTCTGGTAATACAAAGTCTACATAATGTGTGAGGAAGAATATGATTTAAGAGTACTGTAATGCTTTAAAGATGTATTAATATATAATAACTTCTCCTATTTAATCCGAGACATTTTTTAAATTAAAAATACATCAAATAAATATCTCTGTGGCTCTTGTCCAAAATTACTCAAACCACACAATAAATCCATTCTAAAACTCTCTGCTCTGCTGATGGACTCCTGAAATGATTCTGTCACACGCGCATATAATTGCACATTTCAACCCTTCAAAGAAGAGTAAAATATGCTGAAAACGAAATTCTTACGTAATTCTGAGAAACTGCAGTTCTGTGCATCTAAATAGGAGAGGTACTTGGAACTAAATATATTAAAATTAAGCTTATTAAGTATCAAGTGATTAAGTGCCAAAATTAAAGCTGTAAAAGCATCTAACGGGAAGAAAAATTATTTGTTAGAAGCCCAAAGGGATAACTGCACACTCTGAAATGCTTTGCACTTGTGCTTCTTGTCCTGCATTTGAACACTTTGCTATATTTCTTCCTCTTCTCCTGGGAATCCTCACTTCCTACAGCTGCCTGACATCCACACTTGATAAAAAAACAGAAGTTGCTGTATTGGGTCACATCGAACCCATCATCCTGTCTTTGGCCACAGCTAACTATGAATGCCTCGGAGAAGTACAAAGCTCCAAGCACCCATATAGTAAAGGTTTTCCAAACGCGCTGTAACTCACTGCTCAGGGATGCCTGGCACAGTACCCAGCACATTCCCACTGCCAATACCCAACAGTGTTGGGGTGGTGAAGTCACTGTCCCTGGAGGTGCTCAAGAAGCACGGAGATGTGGCACTGAGGGACACGGTCAGTGGGCATGGTGGGGATGGCTTGGTGGTTGGACTGGATCATCCTAGAGGTTTTTTCCAACTACAGCAATCCTGTGATTCTATGATCTCTCTCGGTTTCCAGCCCTGCTGTGGAACTTCAGTCACCATTTACACTCTGTTCTTTGATACAAAAGGAGAGGGAGGGGGAACATGACTTCTCCCGTTACTAAACAACATTTCAAAAGCACCAGCAGAAAAAGCAGGATCCATTTACTGCATTTACAACTTGAGAAGTTATCTAGATTCTCTTTTACGTGCACTATTTACACAAGGATAAACCATCTTGGACTACTGGACTAGCAAGGAGTGGTTACTGCTGCAAATCAGTATAGTTTGGTCAGAAATTAAGAGAAAAAAAAAAAGGTTTAAGCATTATCTGGGAATGTGGAGGGCAGACTGGGAGGTGCTTTAATTGCACAGATGGAGCACATTGCAGGCCAAGAAATCAAGTGACAACTGATTTTTAAATGTTGAATTATTCACCTTTCACAAGCCTTCCACCAGAGTGTGTATTTTGTTCTTCTTTTTTATTATTACCTATGTGAACAGGTTAAATAATGGTGAAATTAACTGAGCTTAAAATGATTTACTGAAGCAGAAATGTAAGCAGATAAAAACCATACAGCCCAAAGGGCAGTATTTATAATAATCTTCTGCTCTTGAGCTTAAAACAGGGAAAGTATCCCAGCATAAGACAGCAATCTCTACACCTGACAGTAACATGCAAATAAAACCAGATGAAGACAATTCTCTTCCAAAACATTCTGGCAGCGGCACAGAACGTATCCAAACAGAAAGAAGAAGGTCTGCCCAAAGATGTCTGCATAGGCTGTTTAGTTTCTTGTTTGACTTACAAAGTGCTCAGAAAGACGTAATGTGACTCAGCAGCTGGAGGCAAGCATGGTGCATAGGTGAATTTTAACCTTGACAGAGGTTTTCATTCATTTTGACCTGCAGACTTGAGTCTGTCCATCATGAAGGACTTTACCTCCTCATCTCATACACAGAGTGAGAACGACATCAGGGGAAGGCCTGTCTGCTGCCATGAAGGACGTGCACTGGAATGGAAAACCCTAAAACCCCAGTGTTCGTGTCACAGGTGGCTTCTGAGCAAGCCATTATCATCAGCACTGCTTAGAAGAGAAAGTTTCACAGGCTGAAGATCTGAGATGCAGTCCTCCAGCACCCAGAGATCTCGGACTTTGAGGAAACATCCCCACTGAGTCCTTGTAGTGATGTGCACGACATCCAAGAGCTTCGGTCTCTTTTTTAGCCCATCTGCCCGCTGTGAGCTACCCTCACAACTTCCCAAAGCAATGTAATCTGCAGGGCCACCAGGCACTGTGTATCTCACCTACCTCACACAATCACAGAATGGCTTGGGTTGGGAGGGCCCTCAAGGCCCACCAGTTCCAACCTCACACCATGGGCTGGGTGGCCACCCACCAGATCTGCCACCAGGTTCAGTAAAATGCCCCCTGCTTCCAGCACTGAGGGACTGGATGGAACAGCAGTCCTGCTCAGCAGTACATTTACTGAGGCCTGTAAAGAGTCTCCATAAAAATGGCGGATTAAAAATCAACATCTGTATCTTAGAAATGAGGGCTTTTAGGAGGGGCTGTTGCGTATGGGACTCAAAACCACGCACCCCAAACTCAGCACAGCTATCCTTAAGCGCAAGGTACCCAATGCTGGAGAATCACACAGGACTTTTTCCAAGTAAGACTGTCTGCTCTCACACTGCCCTCTGATCCAATGACAGTTCAAATAAGAACACATTTTTTCCAAGACAAGTGTGAATAGTGTGTATGTGTGCACTGCATTGCTCATACACCACTACTTGAAATGCCCTTTGCAGAGAACACAGCTCAGATATTTTCATACCCCCTAGCGATGGTTAGCTGTGGAAATGCACATAAATTTAACAAGAATACAACAGAGTTTGCTATTTTTAAGGTTGGAATATTTTGTGCTGGGGTCTTTTACCACATTAAAACACAATGAAAGCTCAGCAGCTAATTATTTGAGAGGTAACAAAACTTTTAAACTACACGCAGATGTTGAGCTGCACTAAAAGGACAATTATTTTGCCAAAACCAATGCCAAATTAAGGTTCCTATCTGGAAACTTTCACACACTTGTATTCGGTGCAGCTGCAGCTGTTTAATTGCACATAAATCTTGTTTGCCCCCTTCCGATTGTTATTCAAATGACATTAAAGTGCAATTACAGCAGGATGACAATAACTAGTCTGTTAGAAGTTCAAATTGTAGAGGATCTGTTTTAATTTCAATTCAATAAAGTATTAGAATGGTAAAATAAAAGCATCTTGGTGTATGCACATAAGTGCTCTTTTTCTTTACCCGCACACGTAGGGGTGTTCTCTCGCACACCTATTCTATAGGCACTAAGTGTCATTTTCAGCTCTGCCCTTTGGGCCACAACCACCAACTACACGAGAGTTTGAGGCCACATATCACCTGTAGGCACACAGAGGTGGCCAGGCAGCAGCAAAGTGAGCAAGAGCCCAATATCACAAGGCTCTGATCTCCGTGGGGATGTTTCTGATGGAGACACCCAGCTCACAAATGTGAGGACTGGGCATTTCTTTTAGCTGATTTTCCAACTCTTCAGACCGGGACTGTAGACTTCCTATTTGTAGTATGCACTGTCCACCTACACATTCTTAATGGTGCTGAGTACCTCTTATACGAAAATAGAAAACCTCTTAAAATTTGGCCTTTGCTATAGCTATGAAATCTGTATTACAACACAGCTGAAACAGAACAATGGCAACTCAAGAACATCAGTAGGCATACGATTGATCGCTCTTCTAAGTGTCCTTCTGACCACACACATCACACGGAATCACTGCACATCACACACCTAAGGGGTTGAGGTGATTTCCAACTGTATGCTGACACAAGCATGAGAATTTCCAACACTGAGACAGCAACACATTCATTTTTACTGTACAAATATTTGCCATGCATTGTTCTTCAGCCTTAGTGACTGGAAATGAAGTACTCATTTATGGTGACAATATTTTATAGTTTCATGACAAAGTTTTAAAACTGTCATGTCCTATTACATAAAAATACACAAACAATATGGAGACGTACCTACAGTGTTAACTACAGGGGACAAACTACCCCTTCAAAGATGTAACCTGAAGCATACATGCTTATTGAACTAGAAAAACAACTGTAGCTTTATTTTTAAATAATATCTGTATAGGAAAAAAAAATATACATATTGAGGGTTTTTCCTCCTTTTATTAGAAAAGCACACTTTCCTAAGAAGAAAGAAGCCTAACTTTTCACTAAGTCAGACAGCCATTTCTACTTTCAGTCTTCCATTTCTCATCTCCCCGTTGACCAACACAAAATCGGCCACCCAATAAAAAAGATGAAGCGTGGGCAACTTATAAATAGCTTCATTAAAATCATGATTAATCACATACATATGGATCTACGTTTAGGTATAGCAAACCAGACACCGTGCTCTTAAATTGTTGTGTCCACGACTTATGTTGAACTCCATGTTGAGAGATTTCTCACTTCTTTTTGCCTCACAGGGACCGGTGAGCTCCAGTCGCCTGTGCTCTGGTCAACCTTCCCACCTCACATTCTGATGAATTATTGTTTTGAAATTGTTTTTCAGACAGCATAAATGAGGCAGTATTTCAATCCCTCAGATATGCGCCAAAGCCTGCAGATATCAAATCATTAAAATTGTGAAGACTCGGTAAATGCAGAATCATAAGCTTTATCAGCTGACAACTGGTCCACCCAGCCCACAGCCTGGCTCTGGATGTTGTCCAAGCATCTGATGCTTGAAAACCGAGTTTTTGCAAGTAAGGAAAAAACATTTATTTCCACCTCGCATTGTTAATCCTCCTTATACCATAATACCCGAGGTCTTCATCTCACTTAAAATTTGCACATACAGTTTAATTTTTCATTTATTTCATTACAAATGGGCAGCCATGAAGTGACTACATCCTAAGTTCAGTCCTTTCCGAGACTTGGCATCACTGTTGTTAAGGGCAGTAACAACTAAGCAACTCAAAGTCTCTGTCCCCAAGGAAATATGCACTTAAAACAACCAAATTTGGGTATTTTTTATCAACCACTACAGAATCAGGCTGGACGTTAGGAAATACTACTTCTCTGAAAGAGTGGTCAGGCACTGGAATGGGCTGCCCAGGGAGGTGGTGGAGTCACCGACCCTGGAGGTGTCCAAGGAACACCCAGGAACACCCAGACTGAAGACAACCAACCAAACAAAAACGAACCAAACAGAAACACCCAGGATCTTAAAATACCACTTCATCCTGCACTCACTGCTACTTTCCCAAGGCCGTAATGTTCTTCCCCTTTACATCCCAAAAACACTTGCTGCACATCTCTGAAGCTACCAAATGACACCATATCTTCTCGTGGGCTAGGCACTGACTGAGGATTTTGAAGGGCAGAAGGAGAATATTCCAGAGAACAGAGGAGAATACCCCATTTCTATCAGCTCTGCAAATCCTGTCTGCAGCCTTCAGATGATGCTGGATGAAGAGCTGGTATATTACTGACACACACAGAATGACACAGAGTAATAGATCATTACGACTGAGAAGATTTTCTGTGATTACCAAAGTAAACAGAGATCTTCCCTCGCTGTGTACTGCTTCTGCTTCAGAGCTCAAGGAGATAAGTGTACCACTTCCTTTCTCTCATACATCAGAGACATCAGACGTTAACATCTCTATAGAGCAAATACATCTATACATCTAGCAGCATTGCTCCAGGAAAAAAAATCTTCTTTTACTAATAAAGTGTTGTAATGAAGAACTTAATTTGTGAGCTGGCTTCAAAATCTGTCCACAAAGATGGAAGTAGAGAGGACACTACACAATTTGCAAAAGCCTGATTGAGTGGGAATCTTGACTTTACACACCAAGAGCTACAATAGCTCTGCAGAAAGCAGTGGTCATCAAGAATTGATGGACGAATGCACCTGGCTGGAGAGAGGAAGAGGAACGGTGTGCTGCTGATATTATGGATGACATCTTGCATCTCCACTAGGGTGCAGAGAGAAAGAGAGGAAATGCCTTTCAAAGAGAAAACGAGCAAAGAAACTCATGCTGAAACCCAACCTGCAGAGATGCTCCTTTCTTCGTTGCACCAGCGCCACCAGGTTCAAAATTGTTTTGAAGCATAACCTTCAGAAATAAGAGTGGAAGAACTTCCACTGCTGGGAAGGAGGAAGAAAAGCAGAGGTTTTGTGACCGCTACGGGATGTGAAAAATAAAGACCTCTCTCCTTCCACCACAGGTAATTCTCTCCCTGCTTCCCTGTTTTCCAGGGTTATCAGAGTCATCATCTAAATCAAATAAACAGGAAAACAAGGAAAATGATATGAAGGCGAAAAATAAGAAAAGAATAGACTTTGATGAACAACACCTCTCCAAAGTATAATACTGATGTATCGTGGAGTCATAGAATCACAGAATGGCTCGGGTTGGAAGGGACCTCAAGGATCATGTATCTCCAACCCCCTGCCGTAGGCAGGGCCACCAACCTCCACACTTAATACTAGAGCAGGCTGCCCAGGGCCACATCCAACCTGGCCTTGAACACCGTCAAAAAAGGAGGTGTACAAAAAAAAAGGTGTACAAAGGAGGTGTGCGTACACCTGTACCAAAAAAGGATCACCTGCAGTTTTAGACATTTGTGTAGGGCAAGCTCCAACGTTACATCCACTCTCCACTCGAATTAAGCAAAGGACGGACGTGTTTGCCCTCAGTGAGTTCATTTACAGAGAGCATTTACTTTACAGTTAAGTAAACGGGTTTAGGAAAATGCCAAAAAGCCAACGAACGGCCATTGGAAAGCTTTCCGATCACTGAAGCGTTCTTCATACATCTGTTGCTTTCCACTGACAAGTTCCCTGAAAAAAAAGCCTGAGCTTTTATACATGGAGGCGGGTTTGGATACCTGACGGCTCAGACCCCTGGGGTTTCTACAGCAATTTCCACCCAAGCACCACAAAAACACAACTGTGTCTTCGTGTGCCTCCCGACCTAAAAAACACACTTTCTGCTACCGAGGCTCAGCTACCATTAGGATTCATTTCCACTTCATTTTTTCACGCTCTTTGCCACGCAATCTGAACGATACATAACATTTTTCATGAACTGTCATAGGCTCACAGATCAGTGGGTTAATGTATCCGCCTTTCACCTTTGGAAACCTTGGTTCAACAGCTTGAATTACTTGGGTAATAAACGCAGCATTGTCTTTCTTCAGAACAGACTTCTGCTTGAAGAAATGTAACAAAATATTTTTATAACCCTGTGGAAAAGATAAGAAGTTCTCTTTCATGCCATAAATTTCCTCCGTAATCTCAGGAAAGCTAATTAAACCCAGCCTTTGAAAATAAGTAGGTATCTAACGCTCCGACTTTACTGAGGAGTGGTTTAAATAAAATGAGTTTCTTTAGTAAACTAAGCTATGATATGGGAAAAAAAAAACAAATAATTTCCATAAATAGGTCTCCAGCAGGTAAAATATAGGCCAGTAATCATAAAATGCACATCTACCTGCAGTAGGAGCTAAAAATGTTGGGTTCGTTTTAGGAATAGGGAGGAAAGGAAAACACACATGAAAAATCCTTAGTGCAAACTCACAGCTTAAAGCCAGTTTTTGCATTTCAGTAATGGAGTTGTGCAAGACAGAAGAGTTGCAGGCCAAGAGAACAACTGCAAGGAGTCGGTGAGCAGCCCTGCGACAGCTGTACCTGGCCATGCTGCCGCTCACAGATACTCAGCACCGTGGGTTTCAGGTTCAGGTTCACCAGCGGCTACAGATCCTGCTGAGAGCTCAGTGCTCAATGTAATCTTTATGACCGGTATGTTTAAGGGATTTATCGTGTCGTAACTTCTATCCTTCCGAAAAAGTGGTTGGATTTTTAACTTATTATTGATGTTTTTAAGACCTAGAGACCCAGGCGAGAGAGAGGGCTCCTTAAAAGCAAAGCAAAGGCTTCTAAAACCAAACACGCTGCAAACAAGCACACAACCAGATCGTTCCCTGCTTTCAGATAACTAACTGGCATGTTAATTCTTTTACTGTAATAGAGATTATATAAAAAAACCCTTTCTATTGATTTTAGTGGTGCTGTCAGTGTAGCAGAATAATACTTATCCAGCATTGCTTTGCATTATTGTTTCAACCTCTGATGACAGATGAAAAGTACTGAATCTTAGCCAAAAGCTGAATGCGCCATTATCTCTTTGTGCACAGCTGCACAGACATAACCTAATACAGAGTGGTGCTTTCTACCATTTTGTTTAGGGCTAAAAAAAACCACCCATATATATCTACATACATATATCCTAAAGGCAAAACCAACCTGCAACTTTGCTCAAAGAAGCATGAAAGTACAATTCCTTTGCAAAACGTACGACCGCTTTATAATGTCACATTACCATACTTGCAGTTAGCAGTGGACAGCTGACCTCTGAAATGCTGTTTGTTTTTATTCTCCATTTGTTCCAGTCAGTTCAGCAAATTCCAGAAACAGGATAAATAAATGCATGAAGGTTTATATTAACTCAAAATTACAGTGTAGTTCACATATTTTAGGAGCAGAGGCACATAAGCCCGAGAAGGACCTCCTGGGTCACTGAATCCAGTTTCAACTACTGCTCAGCCTTCCTTCTCACAAACCCCTTTCGAAGTAGAGCACGCTCCTCTTTATGCCAGATGGGTGTTCAGATCCACTGCATCCGTCACAGTCATCACTCACGGTTAGAAGTCTCTCAATGTCAAACCTAAAAGTAGTAATTGTCAGTTTGCATCAATTTACGTTTTGTGCCAGTGCTGGCACTCAGCTGAAATAACTCTTCTCACTCCCCCCTTCTTTAACTCTTAGATATTCTTACAGATAACGACACATATGCCTGCTCTCAGCCCACGTTCTGCTATGCTACACACCGCTCCTCCTGACCCTCTTAGGACACTCATGTCCATGACCTCCTCAAGCACACTATCACATCCCCTCAGCCCTGACCCAGTATGAATTCTTCACTTGTGCATGTGACGACAAGAGTATCAGAGGCTCAGAGATGAGACCAAAGTCTTATTCAGTGACAAGAGTACTTCCCCCTCTCTCCAGTGGAAGTTTCTTACATGGTGCACCTCCCTTGACCTTCTTCACAGCTGTATTTCCTTTGTGGTTTGCAGTTAACCTGCAATCATCCAACACAACCCATGTTTTCTCTTCCTTTGCCATTTCAAAGAACGGAGTAACACCAACCTGAGAAGCCTGCAGTTAAGAAACAAATCATATTAGTAGCCTCTTGGTGGATTATCACTGTAACACATGGCATGAAATTTGATACTATTAATGGTAGTACCATTCTGAAGATTGCCCTCCTCTCAGACAACATACAGATAACTCCACGTATCAATAATTCCATCCTAATTCACATTCTCGGCACATTTCATTACAACAGTCCTTCTGTACGATCACTAATGGGAATACTAAATAAAACACCTTCCGAGCCCAATTCAAACACAGCACATCTCTAACAATCCCCTCCCTGCCTCACACTTCTTTACACAAAGTCCTCCCTCATACTCTCCATTCTGTAGGTAATTCTCATCTTCTCCAGTTTCACCAACAATTTCCTGAAGTGATGCCCATTAGGCATATTAGTGAAAGCCAGGCTCAGTAGAAGTATCAGTTACTTACTTACACTAAGCTTTCTTTTGGGAAAGAAAAGGAAAGAAAAGGAAGGAGGCAACTTGGGTGTGACTAATTACATTTAATCTCAGCTTCACCCAAAATTAAGGCAGTCCTACTTTCCTTGTTTTCTATTACTCCTGTAGCCGAATAACCTCTATCCATCATTTCCAGTCATTCTCTCTTCACCACTCTTCCTGTGAGATGCTGTTTTTTCTTTTCTTCATCACCATTTCCCTGTCTTGGAGGCTGCTGGTCATTCCCAGAGCCCTTCCATAGGCTGCCCTCCACCTCCTCTTTGGGCCGGCACACAAGGCACGGATACTTTTATAACTGACCTGCAGATATCCCAAATTAAACGTCCTCCAGGACCTGAGCCCAGCTGACATCACCAAACTGCTTTCTTACACTTCCAGAGATTTATATTTCGGAATACCAAACTTCTCCCTTCCTCTCCAAAAGAGGACAAACTGCAGAGGAAGCCTCACGACCCGCTGCTCTCACTATGCAGCCACATTAGTGGCGGTCTTTGGCAGGAATAAAAAGGCAGCGCATTTTTTCACTCAGGGTTTAACACAGAAGGTAACACCTTTTTCAGCTGTTATTTCTTTACAACAGTTTTATTGCTGGTATCAGTATGAGGTCTACCAGCAAGGACGACGCAGAACCAGCTTCAATTTCCTGTAAAAAGTAACTAAACCAGTCTGCTTCGCCCATAAAAGCAGGTGTTCGCAGCTACCTCTTTAGCTCACAAGCTACTACTAAATGCTACTTAAATGTCATCTGCAAATTTACTTACTATGCATTCGAATCTTGCATCCAGATCATTTACGAAAGCACTGAGAACAGGACTTGAAATGGAGCCCTGCAGAACCCCCCCAGGGACTGACCACCACCCTGACCTAACCCCATTGACTACCACCCTTTGAGCCCAACCTGTCAGCCCGTTGTTTACCCCTCTTACTACATACAGAGATGTGATATGAAGCCTCATTGAAGACAGCGCACCCACTGTAGGCTCCCAGCTACACATGGCTCCTCCATGTAACCTTTCCATATCCCAGACCTACTTGGGGAACACTCTCATGGCCCGTGATCAACCACAAAAAGGTATTTCTTAAGGACAACACAGATCATAGTATGCCCAGTTCAATTGCAGACAGCAAGAGGGAAGAAAAAAAGCCTGGCTTTACCAGGATGCACTGCAGTGCAGTGGTATCCTACAGTATGCACAAGGGGGAAGAAAGGACTCGGAGTTCAATTTAGGAGCACAAGCTGGCCTCACAGTTGCAAATTTTCTTGCACAATACATACTTAGGAAAAAAAAAATGCAAAAGATAAAGCCTTACAGATGTGCTGTATTCACCAATGCAGCCATTCATAGGATAAAGTTTGTACTGCACGCTACCTGAATGCCAGACCCCCCCCAGAACAGAACTGAATCCATTCTGACCCATGAGCATGTTTCCCTCCAGAAGTGGGCTGGCAAGAAGTTCTGCCCACACAAAGAACTGAAATCAGCCAGTTTTTGGGGGTGGCAGACAGCTAGAGTGCGTCAGGCATGCTGCTACAGGGAGGAATGGAAGCTACTTCTGAGAGAAGGAAAACCATAGGGCTGCTCAAAGCCTGGGCAAAAAGAAAGCTGAAAACACATCTCCTCCCCCAGCTCAGCCCCTGTGGCTTCTGTACATTTATCCAACTATTTATCACGCTCTTTTGCTCCACCTGCCGGCTCTGCAACGACAGGCAATGCATCCTACAGCAAGCACGATCACGCTTCCAAAAATGCAGGTAAAAGTATTACAAATACTCATCAGGCTCTGCCTCAGGAACCCTTACCCACATATTGGTTTTGCATTTTTTCATGTATAGACGTATGTCCAATTGTTCAGTCTTTTACACAGTGAGTTTATTTTAGGCTTTGGGGGTCATTTCTTCCCTACCTACACTATGCCTAAAAGACCATTGGGTAACTTAACGTGTTCAAGAGGTAGGAAAATCTTAATACAGCTGTAGCATCATTAAGGTTGAAAAAGACCACTCAGATCACTTAGTCCAACCATATCACCAGTACGAAGAGTCTTCAGAGCTGAAATTCCTTTTAATTCTCAATGGGAGGATGAAATACGAGAAGCAGGAGCTTCTTAGACCCTACAAATCTTAATAAGACCATATACCAATAAATCATCTGTACGCAGACATGTGGATATGGATCCTTACTTAATAAATCAAATTCTATTAAAACAAGGATCTTTTGAGAGCATTTTTCTTTTACCCCAAGGGGAACTGGATTTCACCATTGAGTCAGAACTTGGCACTGGATGTGTCAAAGGAGTGCTGCAGTCCACCCAGCAGCTACAGCAGCACCACAGGTAACCCCTTCAGTGAACCTCCAGACGCCACCAGCTTCGAAAACGTTGAAACAGATTTGCTGAATGACTTGATAATTTTTGAGCCATCAATACAATGGACCACACTCAAGGGCACGGTGTGAGCACTGCACTTCGGTGGCTGACAGCACTCTGTTGCTTTGCTTCCAGCAAATCAGGATGCCATTAGCACAGTCAGGGAGCCCTGGCACAAGTTTGGGTAGGTTTAGATGCACTGCAGAATCACAGAATCACAGAATGGCCTGGGTTGGAAGGGACC
>PPHD01016931.1:0-15313 GCA_002909625.1 Bambusicola thoracicus
ACAGACCCTACATTTTTAAAGCTGGAATCCACATCCATTTTTTTCCATTGTTGCAACAATCTGCAAATCCTTCTGAGTTTGTGCACTATCGATCACTCCACAGCCATTCCAGTCCCTCACTTCAGACCTGAATACATCTGCAAGACTGTAATTGACCATTGCCGGTTATAAGCTTTCTAAACAGGAGAGAAATGCTCATTGCTTTATGCTCAAAACCTACAGGCTGTTGTACACCATCCAAACTGACAGCCAGGGTACCAACAGTAGGGGGCTGTAATAGAAGCACTGACATTATCCAGCGATGGTGGTGCCACCTCTCTGCCATAATTACGTGTGGTTGGAAATAAGCACTGCTGATTCAGGAGGAATATCTGATTGGGCAGAAAACAAAGTGTGGGGATAATCTATTTGCTGAGTGCCAACAGCAGGCTGCGAGAGAGAAAGCAGAGCAGCTGAGTTGGTAAGGAAACGACAACAAAGTCCAGTCACAATTCCCTAGGGATGCTCTTAATCCTCCTGTCGTTCCCATGATTGCAAGAGACCTGAAGGACTCGTCCAGGACTTGGGCTAAAAGGACATCACAACACTCCCTGAGGAGTAGGGCTAGCTGGGGAGGGGCTATTACCTGCCTGAGATGCTGGGTGCCCGCTGAGAGAGCACACAGCACTGATTTTCAAAAGAAATGAATTTCTTCCCCATCCCTTGAAAACCAAATGCCTTTAAAGTCTCTCAGCACCAGAAAAATGAAAGCACATAGGGAGGACTCACAACATGCATGGCAATACTACCTTAAAACTGCCTCAATAACCCGCAAAAATTGCCATAAAATTACTGATATTATGTGGAAAAGAGCCTAATAAAACTGTTACAACCAGCAATTTCTTGTTTGAATAGGGGTATGCTCTACTCCCCCTTCCTCCTCTTTATACTTTGTTTGGGAGTGAGGTGAAAGAAAGAGAAGGGACTTTTGGTGAAAACTGCTCAGGAAGTTTAATCTTTTCCTGTACCACTTCTTTCGCCAGAGCTCATTTTGTAAATATCTGCACCTTGAAATTCCCACAGGATGATAATTACCCCTAAGAACACCTGTTTGTTTGATATAGAAAGTTCCAAACGCAACACCGTGATTGGCTCTAACCGCTATTAATAAATGCCTAATGAATGTTGATAAGATTAATAGACCATCCCGAAAATGTCTCACTCTGCAGCATCAACTCCAAATCAGCAGCAACGGCAGCACAGCCCCACCCCTGAGCACCAACCAGTCCCTTTTCCTTCCCACCCTTCTCCAAAACCTCCCTGCTCCCATTTACCCACTGCAGGGAGGGGGGTCAGGGAATGGGTGCACGCCTTCTGGTTGGCTTCCCATTGGTTGGACGCCCTAGGGCATTTCCAATTTAATACATATTTCTTTTTAAAGTTAGTGGAATTGAAACAAATCCATACTGTTTGCCAATTTCCAGCTTACGTAATCAAAGTCAACTGTGCATTCATAAATTCCTCCCCTCTCTGCAAGCTGATCTGACAGCAGCATGGGGGGGAAATGTAGCAAGGGAAAAATAATCTCCCGCGGTACAGTCTTGATTTACCCAGGAAAATAAAATGCCTTCGGTTTATAATGGCTTAGTAATGAAATAAACATTTTGAAACCCATAAAGGAACCTCAATAATAAGGTCTTTAAAAACTGCAGACACAGTGAAAGCAAAATAGAAAAAAAAATGGAAGGAGAAATATGCCTGAAATTAAGTGTAGAAAAATCACTAAGACACAGACACGGTGAAGTCCAGCAGTAGGGGCACCAGGAGAAGGGGGGAGAATCCTTTCAGCAATTGAAGCTCACATAGCATCTACTAAGCAAAGCAAAGGTACTGCATCTAGGGCTGTTCTCTCATGAAAAAGACCCAACTGGAGGTAGGCGTACCTCACTGAGTCAGATATAGAGTATACGGAGCTATCACAGTTTTAAAGCCTGTTGTCTGAAAATCCAATCAGGCTCCCTGGTTAAACACAAGTCTGTTGCTTCGCTGTGCTGGGAAATTCAGAAACCCCACCATTTGCATGGCTTAAAATGGCTGCATCGGTTCATGGCTTCTGTAACTTAGCATGGGCACGGCCACAGAGCACGGGAGAGGGGTCTCCTTTCTGGCTATACACTACTTTAAATGTAACAAAGCCAATGTAATTAGTCCCACGAGTAACCCTCCAGTAACAGCATCAGCTCCCAGCACTCGTGAGCTGTACGCTATGCAGTAATTATGCTACCGAGCTGTCAGAGCCTCCTTATCTGCATGCAAATTAGTTCATATGCTATACATCTACCATAATGACAGTATTACAACAAGAATTTTATAATGAACCCATCCTCTTTATAACAACATAGCACAATTACTTTATTAACAAGTTGCATATCCACGTCCGTAACCGCTCCCAGTCAAACAGACAACTTTCCCATTCCCCCCTAGGGGAGGATCTTCACCTCTCTCCCCATATCTTTTAGTACATGGAAAGAACACAAATGGGATTTTCGGAACCACCACTGTACTGCTTCATTGTTCCTGGAGAAGCACTGCACCAAATGCCATTAAGCACGGGTAGGTGAATAAATACTCTCATAATGCTCGGAAAGGTTAGGAGATGAAACAGTGATAATCAAATCAGCAGCTGTGTGCTCCTCGCCTTGAAATCAATCACCACACTCTGGCAGTGAGCGGTGTGAGCATTGCGGCCAAATGGCAGTGGGAGGGGACAAGGCCCCACTGCAACACAACAAGATGCCAAGGGAAGGAAGCGGAAGGTGAGAGAAAAGCTCCAACAAATAAACACTTACGGGCATTTTTCAAGCAAAGCCTTCATTTTTAGCTCTATTTCTAACCTGTCAGCTTGCACCACCACAAGCCAGCGGTGCTTTGTGGGACCTACACTCCAGCCCTGTTGCAGGGGGATGCCTCAGAGGCAGGCAGTGCCTCCCAGGGTAATCAGGGAAGGTGCTCAATATCAGGAGAATATCAACTCAGAGCCCTTATGTCACTCATACAAGCTGATAAGAGATTATTGCCATTCTGACCAGTGGGTTACTTCTCAAAAGTCTACGTGGGGATGTGGCAGTTGTGCTTTATAGGTATTCCTCCCAAGCAGAAAAAAAGGCACCTGGAAGCTGGGAAAAAACCTAACATTTCCTTTTCTCGTGTTTTATTTCCGCAAGCACCAGAAAGGTGTGGACAGGTCTCAGCCAAAGTTTGAGCACTACTTTGTTCTTCATGTAAATCACCTCTTTCATCAATTATCTTAAAGGCATTTATAAACACGACTGCTGTTTCAAAGCCACGAGGAGGTAGGTGAGAATTACCATGGACAGCACAAAGCTACTCAAACTCTGAGCAAATCCAATTCTTCTTTTAAAACCTGTACTTACAGCTCCAGTATAGCTCTAATCAGTACTGACATCACAGCGTATAAAACAACAAACAAAAGGCCTAGGAAAAGGCATGGAGCAATGCCTTCTTCTCTTCTACAAAAGCACGTTTTGTTTTTGTTAGCATAACCCACAGTTTGCTAGGCTTCTGCGAGATCAAATATTTGATCAATTTATGAAAGGGATGAAATTATGTGTTTGCCTGAGGGAAGCAGGGTCACAGGATTTCATGACCCCGGAGTTTATGCCGCCACTTGGTTCCCATGAGAAAAGTACTAAATTACCCTTTTCCTTTGGGAGAATGGGAAACAATCAGAATCTATCACAGTCCTCCCGCAGCTACTAACAAGATCTTCTGTAGCCTTTGACACCACCCCATGAAATAAAGCAACACAAGCCATCTTATTAGCGCTCAGCGTGCACCTACAAATGGGCTGCACTCTCACAGCACTGGGTTCTGCAATGAGCAGCTCAGTCCCATCAGCTGGAAATCTCTCCTCTCCCCTCAGTGTCCATAAAGGCACTGTTGTAGCTTCAGCAGGGCTTGGGCCATGGTATCCATCTCACCCAACATCTTCATCCAATCCTTGGGATTTCCCATTCAACCTCCTCTCCCTCTTCTCCTGCATCCCAGCTCAAAACTGCACAGGTTTTTCAGTCATGTTGCTGCATTCCCCAGCAGCTCCCTCGTCAGTGCCATGAGCCTCAGGCTGTGGTAAGGCAGCTGAGTTCCCATTGCCTACTTATATTTTTGTCACATTACTAAAGAAGAAATTCTGCCATCAGCACAGTAATCTGCTGGAAAATAAAAACACACGGAAATCACCTGCAAGGTGTGCTATTTTAGATGGGACTGCTAATGTAGGTCAGGTTTTCCATTCTCCTCGAGGCTGCATGTATTTATTAAGAAACATCTTACAAATGCGGAATTTTGAATCCATGCACCATTGTCTTTTAGAGGAAAAATCACATCAGCATATACTATTCCTGCTCCCTGATTTCAGCAACTCAACTCTAAGCTTGCAGACATAGATTTTGGGAGATATTCATGAAAATGGAAATCATTCTATTGCACTTTAAAAAAATAAATAAGTCATAGTTGATGGTAGAAACCCACCAAAGGCATTTGGGAATCAGATGGGGACCACTTCTTGATCCTGTTGCAATCCTGGCCTCCCAGCCCGGTGATTCCTCTTAGAAGCAAATCTTTCTGAAGCCCAGTTCTGCCCTGGGAGCCAAACCATGAAGAATGTAACAGCTTTCCTTGCAGCTCTGGCATTTCCTCTCCCTCACTGTAGCAGTGTTGACCCTATCTGGGAAACTGTGGTAGCAGAGTCAGACTGTAGCAATACAGCACAGCCAGCCCGATAAACCGAACCACCACAGTGACCTTGTTTTCCATGTGCCTGAATATACTTCGTGTGTACATGACCCATATTATAATACAGGGTTTGATCTTTTTTTTCTCCTCCCTTAAACAATTGAGATTGCTATTGCACCTGAGCAAAGTTTAATCATCACAGTATTTTAATTTTGTAATTAAAAATGGCTGCACTTCACAAAGGAGAGAACTGACAAGGGATAAAGTAATTTATTCACTCCTCCTTCCCTCACCTAGATATTAAATACTTCACAAAAGACCATCAGCAAGAAACTCAATTTGTAGACACTAACAACCTTGGCAGTGTCCTTTGTAGAGCAGAACAGCTGTTCAGTTGATGGGCACCTTGTCCCAGCAGGGAACGTTTGAGCCTTTTCCATTGTAAATGGTTCTGTTTTCTGCTTTTCAAGCACTCTTGCTTTGTGCCTAGCTTGCAAGAGAACCCTGCGTGGAAATACTGCCACCATGACCACAAGGACTGTTAACCTGAGAAAAGGCTCCGTTCCACCATTTGTTTCATCTAAAGTGTATTTAAATTCCAACAAGCAATTATACTGCAAGCAACTTTTGTCGCTTTCGGAAATTCAAGGAAAAAAAACAAACAGCACACGTCCTTTTCCCTACCACTCAGACCCAGCTGCTGCCAGTTAGCACTGATGGTGACCCAGCTGTGCTGCAGCACCTCTCTGCACAGTCCTCCTTAGTGCAACCACTCCAAGCATGAAGAAACAAATAAGAAGAACTTAGTTCACCCTATCCCATCTCAACGCACCCCAAATGGGCATCCTATCTCAGTCTTCCTTTTCATCTTGCTGGAGAAATAGCATGCACGTAGTAACATTTCACAGTAAGCCATATGGCTCAGGATGTAAGCATGACAATGTGACTGATGCTTTCCATGCACCTAAATGAGAACGTGCTAGGTACAGCAGTCACAAAGCTTGTCTGCACCTCTGCATCCAATTAAGACCCCATTTCAGGAATCACACCACAGACGAGATGTATATTCAGCCGGCGCATGGTCATGCAGAAGATGACAGGAAAGACACAGCCTGGCATCTGGTTTTGGGATCCCACTTCTGAAGTCTTCAGAATGCTGGACTGCTTGCTTGGTAGAAATCTGGGAGGTGGAAGTAATGGTTTTACTCTTGTTTATAACCTCACATGCAGTGAGTGTTAATACAGCAGGTTATTGCCTCGGCTGCACAAAGAACTACGCGCCAACACTTCGGGAAGATGGAAAAGCACCACATTGCTTTGTAATTAAAAACAACATGGAAAAGTGCCAAGGCTGAAAGGTAGAGAAAATCCTAATCTCCCGCAAGCAGAAGGAATGAAAAAGCCCAGCGAGGGCAGAAAATCTCTTCCTACCTTTGCTTCTGCTGCTTCAGAGATTATAGACAGATACACTAAAATTGCTGGGAGTCCAAGCAGTGGTGAGAACACCAAAGCAGAATCTATTAGCTCCTCTGTCTATTAAACATTAATTAATTAGAGACCTAACTAAGTCAATATATGCTTCTCTCTGTTACATGCTGCTATTTCATGCTCAGGAATATCCACTAGCAACCCATCCCCCTTTAGCAGCACCTCCACATCCTCCAACACTCCATTCTTTTCTACTCTACACCAGTGCTGATGCGCATCCACGGTGAGACTCCAGTTTAATAAAGATACACACACTGCACTGGAATGTATTTCTCCGCTGATACAGAAACTCAACAGGAAAATATTAATTTTTTAACATGCTTTTAAGTGTGACAGCATCCAAGTCCAATTGCACAGTCCCTGTCAAGCCTAGAAGGCTCACGGGATAGGAAAAATTTCCATGCTCCACTAATACACAGCTCTTGTGTCTCCAGCAATTTAGGAAACTTATTTTTTAAACACTCAACAGCTTTGCTCCTAGAAAAGCTGTGCAAATCCACACCGTCCTGTCCTCAGCTCTGGCACACTGAGCTCTGCAAAGAGGAAGAAGGACTTCCCAGCCACCCCTGTGACCAAGAATATTAAAAACATCACATTAAAGATTAATCTGCGGGTAGAGAGCGGGAGAGAATTTGCTTTTGCCAGAGATATTTTTTTCTTTTTAAGTAGATGTCACCAGTTCAAAGTCCATCTGAGATGCTGAGTTCAAACCTATACTGCAATTGTATCTCAGTTATCACAATCTCATGCTCGCTATGGAATTCACACACAAACACACATTTTGGTCTACATAAAGATATTTAGCACATTAGGCAGCTCTTCTTTGGAAGCCGAATTCATACAATGCACCTTTGAAGTCACTTTTTAATGTGCTTGGCTATCTATTAATTCCTGTCAGTAAAGGAAGCCGTTGCAAACATGAGTTCTAGCTTGGCATGTGTTGCAGCGCTCCTCAAAAAGCTGCAGCAGAACGCCAAAATAGCTATTCAGGAGCAGCTTGGCTCCTGGAATCAGTGCAGAGAGATGTCCTGTGGTCATGCATAATTCACCCACCATTCGCCTCTGGTAAAGACAAAGACCAGGAGGAAAATAAAGACCCGCAGCACAGCTGGTGGCAGAGCTGAGCTGGCAGGCTCTGGGAGCCGACCCAAGGGTGCTCCCCTGCTGCCTGCCCCAGCTGCTCCGCCATTCGGCAGCACTGGGCACCTCGGCACAAACCTTGGCACCACGTCCTCTGCTCTAACTTCTCCCCCATATGTTCTCTTCAAAAGGCGTTTTAAGACCAAAGGATGAGCCAAAAACCTGGGGGGAATTTTGATCGTTCCCAGCGTGGAAGGTCTCACACGGCATCCCAGTTTCTGCAATAGCAGCAAATGGGGCAGCAAGCCGCCTGTGTGTCTTTATTAGAAGTGAAGAAACCTCCATTCAGAACTCCAATGAGAATTTCCACTACTCATAGGCCGGGTTTTCTTTCATTTTTCTCTTCCTCCCTCCCTGATGTTTAAAGAGATCCCTCCTCAAAGAGATCTCGTGTAGGACACAACCCTGTTCTGAATGCTATTATTTCTCGCAGCTTGGTATATTCATGTGCCTACAACTTTGGAAAGGTTTCTATAAGAGATGGACGATGCTGCTGGTGACGGTTGTAACTGACATTCACTCAATAATTTGTGAACTACAAAACCTCTCTTCTGTGTTTCTCAGTTATTCCCAACATACAGTCCACCCACTGAGATTAACATACAAACCAAGCAGTGAAGGAAAGCTGTACATTATCACCATAAATCACCCTCTTCCCCTTCAATAGGTTTTGCACAGTTCCCATTACTTCATTTCTGGAGAAAATCATGACTAGTTACTGTCTGCCTTGAGAAACAAAACCACCAGCAACATTTCCACAGGGATCATCTGAAATGAATTTCTAATAATGTGCAGGTTAAAAGGTTTTCTTGTTCACCCCTTTCAGCATCTAGCATCTCAACTTTATGGCCCCAGTGATGCTGTGAAAGGCACATGTGCTTAATAACAAAACCTGTTAAAAAACACATCTTAAAACTGCTTGCTTAAATATAGAGCAGACATGAACTTAGGCAGTCACTTAAACGCAGAGGAGCAGGTTCTATTTATTGCTCCAGCAGCCAGCCTTAGCGCAGGAATGACGGACACAGCAGATAAAGGCTCTTATCCCAGACTGGCTTGTATACAGCACCTCATCAGTACTCTTCAGGCACTTCACTAAAGCAGGGATGCATTCCTGTCCCTATTTTACATTAACAGGAAAGCATCTCAAGGTCACAACAGAAGCTCTGAAACTCAGATCTGCAGCCACCACCTGTATACCTTAATTCCTGTGCTTTACCCATTAAGACACTCTATGCAAGAGCTCCACAGATAAAGGTTCTAATTCAGCATTTAACTCACTTCTCTACAAAACAGTGAGCATCCACAGTACTGCCAACAACTGTGTTGACTTAGACCAGTCCCTACCATGCCCAAGTGCACAACACTGATGGCCCATTTCTCCACCTCTCCCAATACAAGAGACAGCCTTGTGTTCACTTAAACTTTGCAGGGAATCCATGCAGTCCCATTGGATGCCACTTAAGTAGGTAAGTCAAGGAATTTCATGTCTTGGCTGTATAAATTTAGGTAATGCTTGGTTAATCTCAAGGTGGAAGTCACAAGAGCTGGACTCTGGAGCTGACACATTCACACAAGTTTGAAACCACCCTTCACTTGGAAGGAAGAGCATGAAGCAACACAGCGCAAGTTTGATGACATATACAGCAACACATTCCCTGCATGGGAGGTGACACTAAAGATGTCCTGGCTGGAACACTGCTCCCCACACCTCCATGCACCACAAAACATGGCTTGCAAGTCACGTTACCCTCTGTCACATCCATTTTGGCCAGACCAGCTGAACATGGCAGCCTCCTCTGACCTCCAGAAGCAAAGGGAAGCCTCGGAGCACCTCTGATTAGAGTCGTCCACTTGAAACCTTCCTCGCAGTGACTGCTCTCCTTGGTTTCTGCAGGCAGCCAGCGTTCGCTCACCTTCACTGCCTTCCCAGCTCCTTCAGCAGGGCATTGGCCTGGTAGGATAGGAACATACCAGAGCTTCCAGCTGACTGCTTGGCTTTCCCTCCTCTGCCTCAGTTTGTTGCCTTGTTTTATAAGGCAAAGACTAAAGAGTTCCTTTTTACAAAGCGCTCGGGCAGGCCGTTTGCTGTAAGCCTCATTTTTCAGGACGTATCAAATAGCTCTGCTCCTGCTGGGTGCCAATGCATCAGCAATGGGCAGCAGGACGGGACATGGCGTGGGGCCGCGTCCTGGGAGGTGTGCAACCACCACACATAACATTCTTTAGGTGAGGCAACCACCGGCCATGCCCTGTCAGAAGTGAGAGATGGAGTGGCAATGCTGTGGCGTAACAACCTACAGCACAAAGATAGCTACACCCTTAACATAAGCATCACTTGGAGGTCTGTATTTTCCACACACTTCCTTCTGAAACACGAGAGAGACACAAATGAAATGAATAAGCAACAGCTTTCACCGAGAAAGCAACTAAAAATCAATTGTGCCAGACATGGCTGCCCAGACTGTCTTGCCTGTTTTGGTGGTGACAACGTGGAAACCAAACCAAAGTGCGTTCAGCACAACCTCCCATCTCCGCATGCAGAACCCCACGCCGACAGCACCACAGCGCTCAGAGGAAATGGCTGAGCCGTTCGCCTTCGCCAGGAATAATTGGGAAATAATGGAGCTACTGTTTGCATTTCCAATCAAGAGGAGCTCCCGCACCACGAGCACCTACTGAGAGGGCTGCGCTGATAGCAGCGGATCCAGAATGGAGGTTTTTAGGAGGGCTGCACTGGGAAGAAGCAGGGAAATGGAGCAGGGGGCTCTCCAGAAACTGATTTCTATCTTCCTGGCTATTTTTCCACAAGCAAAGGGACTACATAAAGGTATTTAAACCAATCAGTCACAAAGTCCGCACAGTTTACCGAGGTCGGAGAGGACTGTCTCACAAATATTCACAGCCTGCAAACAACCTCACAGTTCTAAAAGTACCCATGCAGCCATCATGGCAGACAACCTAACACCAGTGGGGTTTTTTTCTGTACAGAACTGTTTCCGACACGCTCTGCTTTGTCTGAGTGCTGCAACATTTTTTCCACAAGCAAAATTCCTGTATCTTGGTGAAATACAAGCATGGAAGCAAACACCTCCAAGACGGTGGGGGACGGGGACAACCCCTCCTCAATGCTCTCAGGGATTTCTAATTGAAAAGCAGGCACGGGGGAAGGCTTGGGAAGAGCACAAGGTCAGGACCTGCTTACAATAGAAAATCGGTTTGCAATCTTGGTTACAAATTTGCTGTTAAAGATACCGTAACACATTTTTAAGCAATTCATTATCAATTTATTAAAACACCAGGGCTTCTTTGAGTCTGCCACAGATTATTGTTTAAACCGCTATTTAAAAGTGCACTGATTCACAGCATGGATAATTCATCCTTATGCCATTACAGCGTGTGTGCATAGAGCTACATTACAATTCATTTTTAAGAAGTGATTTTGCATGGAAAGTCAATGCTCTTTTTCATATCTTGACCGAGAACTGGACGCATCCACTCTCAAATAACAAACCTGTATCTCAATGGATTGGTAAACAGTACTCCCAAACAAACATCATCGTTATTTTGACACTTGGATACCTCACACGACAATAAACAAAGTGGTTAATAAAGGTGAGAAGGCACGGCTCCGTGCTTGGGGACACGCCAGACTGTCACCTTTTGGAAAGGGCCGGGTGGCTTCAGAGAGAAAGAAACAACCTCATTAAAGCCCTTCGTCTGTCTGGAGATTTGCTCATTTGTTCAGGCTGAGAGACGTCGTGCATTTCTTCAAGGGATTAACAAAGAGAAGAGGAGCAGTGCTTTCTTGTCCAAGTTATTATTTTTAATAAGAAAAATAAATACTAATTAGAATACAAGCCGACAGCGGTCCCGATGAAGTGGAAATGCTTTTCTCCCCCATCAATAAACAACTGGACTGCAGAGACTGGATAGCCACGCTGCAGAAGGCCTCATTTAATTGATGGATACGCTGGAAACCTTTGGCAGAAAGTGGCCAGTTTCAACTTTGAGCTCAGTAATGAGCTCTCAAGTTCTCTGTTTCACAGAATGGGCCGCAACATGACTTCATTTAGCTTCGTTTTATAATTACAAGCCCTGTTCTTTACTCTTTTCCCCCTGCTTAAATACCTTTTTTTTCAAAGCAATACCGGGAAGAAAGAAAGAATAAAGAGAAAGAAAGAATAAACAATTTTAATGAACTCATGCTAATGGAAACGCTGCTGAAATGAAATCACAGACCTAAGCAAAATACCACGCTGAACACATTTGTAGGTTTTATGCAAAGCTCATCTAAATTTGAGTAATTCAACCTAATTTGGCAATCTGCACAATCAGTTTGCAAACTTCAACCGCGGAATTTTAAGCATAAGCCTGGAAGATCATTAACATTTGTATTTATCACACAGGCCACAATCCAGCAGAGTACTGAAGTCTGTGTTCAAGTGTTTTAAGTAAGGTCTTAGCGTACACACGGCATCCAGGGGAGTATTAGGAGCTCTAATTACAGAGATAAGTCACTGATATGTTCAGATCACAGATTTTAACCTCAAACCGATCCGAAATCTCAAACCAATGAAGCTTAAGGCCAGAAGCCTTCCTCCAAAAAGCTCAACAACTTTTCTTGTCTGCACCATCTGAAAAACATTCCCTGATCACAACCATTGCTCTACAGCTTCTCATCTTCCCCCCTTCTCTTCTCCATGAGCCCCACTCTCTGCTGCCTCCCCCCACAGACAGAGGTGCAGATGGGTCCCTTTCCATTCCATACACACCTGCTATCCATCAAGCAGCACAAGAACAGGGTGTGCTTGCCATGCTCCAGGAGCACAGTGAGAGCACCAAGATGGTTATTGAAGGGCAGCTCTCCCATGCTCTTCCCAGCACGTGTTCTGGCTGCAGTGAGGGTTATTTTTCATTTGTCTTCTCTTTCTTCAACAACAAAATGCAATGGGTCTTGGACTCATAAAAATGGTCTTGCTCCAGATAGTTTAAAATGCTTTGTAGGAATGAAAACTGTTTCTCATCCAACTCCACTCATTACTTTTTTTTTTTTTCTTTTACTGAAGGCATCTCCTCAAAGAGAAGGCAAAGCATATTTTTCAAGGTGAAAACTGCCAGCATGAATTTGAATCAAAGTCTGCATCCATTTCAATGGGAAGCTTCACAGCATCCCAGCCACCTTCTCAAACACAGGAGGGTAAGCAGACTGTGCTGGCACCTCCAACCCTCTCCACACAACCACACCGCCACCAGAGCTGAAATGTGGTTGTGTTTCAGCAACACAATTTTAAGTCATAGGCATAGCCAAGATTTATTAAGACAGAACTATGCTAGAGCACATGCAAGTTCAGCTTCTCTCCATGTGTCCTCAGGAAATGTGTTAATTGCTCACAGCTCTAACACAGATTTTCAATACATCTGCAAGACACAACAACACACATGCTAGCACCAGAGGGAAGATCTGATTCTTTTTCCTTGTGTGCATAGTCTTAGATAGTACGTTTCCGCATCATGGCTTCTCCCTTCCCAAGCCTCCCTTTCCCATCACACCTTTCCCAGTTCTGGATCCCAGGTACCCATCACCATCAGCGTGGTGGGATGGAGCTCACCTGCTGCACTGCTCCCATGGATTTCTGGTCAGGATGGGATGCCAGGGGATGCATGCAACTTCGTGCCATGATGACTAAACGGTGCAGCCCCACACCTTGAAACCTCACAAGTCCCACCTCCTCCTTCTGTGTCTATGATCAGTCCCATACACTCTGGATCACACACTGATGCCCAAATTAAGTTTTGCAGTTTTGCTGACCTTCTTAAGAGCATTGACCTGAAGCAATGCTACTTAGCCCAGAATTGAGAGGAACAAGTCTCCGAATCGGGATGGCCTTACAAGGGATTCCTATTGCTCCTGGAATTCCTACAGTGCAGTCAGTTACAGCAATCTGCTTTCTTTTTGACACCTCTGTTCTCAAATTCTCTTCACTTAATCTGGGAGTATTTTATTTTGCATCAGGAGGAAATCTCAAGCTTATTCATCCCCGAAACACTACATGAAAGTTGCTGTTGGGTGGGGGGAAGCCTGTGCTGGAAAAAAGCCCAGAGCAGCTGTAAGCACACCAGACATGCACAGCAGCATCACAGAGACCTAAGCAGGTCCTTATACAGAATAATCCACCTGAACCACACTGCACGTTCTGGACATGCTGCTCTTATAACCATGAACCAAAAGTAGTTTCTTCTAAAGCAAACTTTTCTCTTTGAGTGCACAGCAATCCAAGTTCCCATACCATGATGGCTGACCCATCCCAGCCCTGCAGAGAAAGAGCTGTGGTGGTGGTATAACGATTTGATAAGGGAGATGTCGCCAGACCTGAACTTCAAAGATACCCCTGAGAGAAACTGCTCTTCACAAGCACAGAAATGAGGAAGACAAACCCCTCAAACAACTGGGTAAAGCCACTTCGCAAACCATGGAGCAGCATGGTCACCTCCAACGGAACTGCACTCCTGCAGCTGGCAGCAGCTTCAGCTTTGTTGTGTTCAACTATGCTGTGCTCCCTGCAGCACTCCGTGCATGCTTGTGCTCATCAGACTCCAAAGTCTGATCGTCAGACCGGATCCAAAATGCTGAGAGGCTCTTCCTTTCAACAAGGGCTGTCAAATGTCTATATTAATCACAGCTGACAAATATTTCAATTTGGGGACTTTGGAGGGGGCTACGTGCCTTGTTCCATATGAGGAGATGACAACTCAGACCTGCAGCGCCTGATTAATGTTTTATGGTTGCCATCCACTGGGTATGCAGCGTGATGCTGGTGCTCGCTTTGCTCAACGGTCGCTGCATCTCCAATGCTTATTTGGAACAGCAGCTGAAGGAGGCTTCATTCCAGCAGGACAGTGCTGGCCGACCTCTCTCATCGCCTCACGTAATTCAGAGGGAGCAACCATTAAACTGGAACTGAAAGTGCTTTTCAACTTTTAAAGGAAGAAAAAAAATGGCAGCGCAGATTTACATATAGATAGCATCTCGGAGAAGAATGATGCTGACTTTCTCCTGCCTGGCATTCATTTTCCAAGGCAGCCTATCAGGGCAGCCAGCAGACAAGCCTGCAACAGGGCCCTGCTGAATGCACACCCCTGTGTCAGTGCCAGCAGCTCGGTGCTAACGTTACAGTGACATTAAAGCACAGTGAGATCATAGAATCGCAAAGGTTGGAAAAGACCCACAGGATCATCCAGTCCAACCGTTCACCCATCACCAATGGCTCGCATTAAACCATGATCAGCGAGAAGATGGAACAGAAGCAAAATGCATCACCTTAAGCACAACCCTACCATCGAGCTCTGCCTTAGCACTGCGCTTCCTGATCTAACTTTGCAGTGACTTTTAACGGCACATCACTCAAAAACTCCCATTCTCTCTTAGGAACACAAGCAGTGGTTGTTATGAACCCCGTCCTGAGAAGGTATGCGCCAGTGAAAGACCGGGGTATTTCTTCATCTCCAGTCTCTGTGTGCAGCTTAATGCTAATGAAAGGAAACCATTTTTTTTTTTTTGCACACAGTGAAAGGGAACAGATGGTGTCACAGTTCTGCTGTGGAATTTAAGCAGAGTGACAACCTATACAGCAGATCATCACCATGGGTGAAGCTCTTTTCAGGCAGCAGCATGGAGGCTTTATTTATTATTTTCTACTTCTCGCTATTTAATATCTCAAAAACCTCATTCTGTCCTTTTTACAATGAAACCTAAGGAAACAGCATCACCATCTCACTATCCTACAAAACCTCAGGAGACACACGATGACCAGAATGTTAAATGTACTGTGAAGGGACAGCTGAAATACAGCACCTCAAATTGCAAGCTGTGATTTTCCAATCGTGTATCCATCTCGACACCGGGAGCTGCAGTGCAAAGCAACGTGGGCTTAAAAGAGACACTGTCAAG